>CAMZMU010000052.1:79383767-79581925 GCA_947311845.1 Poa pratensis | reverse complement strand
GAAAAGTTTCCAGTTAACTTAATTGTTCTGGGAACCCAAGGCATCGATGTTATACTCGGTATGAATTGGTTAGCCAAGTACCATGGTCGATTGACTGTGCCAGAAGAGCTGTATCCATCACCACCGACAAAGAAGTAGAAGTGGAGTATGTGTCTAAAACTAGTCAACCTCACCCAGGCTGCCATGAGAGCATAGCTCGACCCGCCCTAGATGAGATCCGTGTTGTTCATCTGTTCAAGGATGTTTTCCCAGAAGAATTGCCTGGTATGCCGCCAGATAGGGATATTGAGTTCATAATTGAGCTTATTCCAGGAACATCCCCCATATCCCAAAAGCCTTATCGGATGAATCCGGAAGAACTGGTTGAGTTGAAGAAACAGTTGGCTGATATGCTAAGCAAAGGTCTTGTCCGCCCAAGCGCTTCACCATGGGGATCACCCATTATTTTTGTGGACAAGAGAGACGGTACCACACGCCTGTGTGTGGATTATCGCAAGCTGAATGACGTGACCATTAAAAAAAGTACCCTCTTCCCAAGATCGAGGATCTGTTCGATCAAATGAACGGAGCCCGAGTCTTTTCAAAGATCGATCTTCGGACAGGTTACCATCAGTTGAAGATCCGAGAGACAGATATTCCCAAGACCGCCTTCACCACTCGTTACGGTTGTTTGAATACACCGTGATGTCTTTTGGTCTGACCAATGCCCCAGCCTATTTCATGAATCTCATGAACAAGATTTTCATGGAGTACCTCGACAAGTTCGTGGTAGTTTTCCTTGATGACATCCTTATTTATTCCAAGACCGAAGAAGAGCATGCTGAACACCTGCGTCTAGTTTTGGAGACCCTCCAAGAGCACCAGCTGTATGCCAAACTTAGCAAGTGTGAGTTTTGGCTCAGTGAAGTGGCATTTCTTGGACATATTGTATCCGCTGGAGGAATTTCTGTTGACCCTGAGAAGATACAAGCCATTCTTGACTGGTTATCCCCAACCAATGTTTTTGAAATCCGAAGCTTTCTCGGACTTGCCGGTTATTACCGCAAGTTCGTCGAAGGATTTTCCAGTATAGCCAAACCTCTGACCCAACTGTTGAAGAAGGACAAGAAATTTGAATGGACTCAGAAGTGTGAGGATAGTTTCCAAGAACTGAAGAAGAAACTAACCTCAGCCCCAATCCTGATCATGCCAGACGTCACCCAGAGTTTCGACGTGTATTGCGATGCATCACGCCTCGGACTTGGTTGCGTTCTGATGCAAGAAGGCAAAGTTGTGTCGTACCTGTCCCGGCAGTTGCGACCGCATGAAGAGAATTACCCAACCCATGACTTGGAGTTAGCTGCTGTGGTCTTTGCTCTTAAGAAGTGGCGTCCCTATCTTGCGGGACATCGCTGTGAGGTCTATACAGATCACAAAAGCTTGAAGTATATTTTCACCCAGAAAGATCTGAACCTGCGACAGAGGAGATGGATGGAATTAATCAAGGATTATGATATTGGAATCCATTATCACCCCGAAAGGCTAATGTAGTTGCCGATGCCCTTAGTCGCAAACCTTGCACCCTGAATGCCCTGATCCAAGCCGAACAGCCAGCCTTGTTCAAAGACTTCCAAGATTTTGGACTAGAGCTTGTTAGCTATGGTTATCTCGCCAATTTAGAGTTAACCCCAACCCTGATGGATCAAATCAAAGAAGCCCAGAAAGGTCATGAAAGCATAGAGGGAATTAGGAAGAAAATTTCCCTCGGCAAAGCACCCGGTTTTACCGAAGATGCTGAAGGAGTGCTGAAATTCAATACCGTATCTGTGTGCCCAATGTCACGGAACTTAAGGAGTTAATCCTGAAGGAGGCCCATGAGACCCCTTATTCAATCCACCCCGGCGGAACCAAAATGTACCAAGACCTTCGAGAAAGATTTTGGTGGCATGGAATGAAGCGAGAGATTGGTTCATTCGTAGCCAAGTGTGATATCTGTCAGCGAGTCAAGGCTGAACATCAGCGACCCGCTGGATTGCTTCAACCTTTGAAAATTCCCGAGTGGAAGTGGGACGAGATTGGAATGGATTTTATTACCGGACTTCCAAGATCCAACCGAGGCCATGATTCCATCTGGGTCATCGTTGATCGACTGACCAAGGTTGCCCACTTTGTTCCTGTCAAGACCACTCATACCGGAGCTCAGTTAGCAGACCTGTATATTTCCAGAATAGTGAGCCTGCATGGTGTGCCTAAGAAGATTGTATCTGATAGAGGCACGCAATTCACCTCAAGATTCTGGAAATCCCTTCATGAAGCCCTCGGAACCAAGTTAGCCTTTAGCACAGCTTATCATCCCCAGACCGATGGCCAGACTGAGCGAGTGAACCAGATATTAGAGGACATGCTTCGCGCATGTGTTCTATCCTATGGTTCCAAGTGGGAAGATTGTCTTCCGTTTGCAGAGTTCTCGTACAACAACAGTTATCAGTCTAGTCTGCAAATGGCCCCTTTTGAAGCCCTTTACGGCAAGAAGTGTCGTACACCCTGAATTGGTCCGATACCGGAGAGAGCAAATTGTTCGGACCAGATACCCTCCGAGAAGCTGAAGAGCAAGTTCAGCTTATTCGTGAACGTCTCAAAACTGCCCAATCCCGTCAGAAGAGTTATGCTGACACCAAGCGCCGTGATCTCACTTTCAGTGTCGGAGATTAGTGTATCTCCGAGTGACACCCCTCAAGGGAATGCAGCGTTTCCATGTCAAAGGAAAGTTAGCACCAAGGTATATTGGACCCTTCAAGGTCATTGCTCGTCGAGGAGAAGTATCCTATCAGCTGGAGTTACCCCAGGAGTTAGGAGATTATCATGATGTCTTCCACATTTCCTTGCTCCGGAAGTGTCTTGAAGTTCCTGACCAGCCTGATGTTTTCAAAAACATCGACCACCTCTCCATCGACCTGAACCAAGACCTGACTTATCGTGAGAGACCCCTCAAAATTCTCGAAGAAGATGTTCGTGTTACCCGAAGACGTGCGATCAAGTTTTACAAAGTCCAGTGGACTAACCACTCTGAAGAAGAAGCAACTTGGGAACGCGAAGATTATCTTAGAAGCGAATTCCCAGACCTCCTTAAAACCTAAGCCTAGCAAATCTCGGGACGAGATTTATTTTAAGGGGGGAGGATTGTAACATCCCAAAATTATTATCAGGATTATATTCCAAAAATGAGAGCCAACAAAAACTTTTGTTGTTATTGTATGTTAATTGCTTTTGTTACTTGAGATGTTGTTCTTGCTGTTTGTTGGGTGTTTGCACTAGTGAACACTAGTAAGAAGAAAGAAAACAAAATATAAAATCAAAGCAAGAAAAATAAAAGTGACAAGTTGTCACATAAAAATCTCCAAGTGACCAACTCAATTATTTTCAAACCAAAGTCAGTGGAGATGTAATGTCAACACTCCCCATTTTGTTCCTACCACTTTCCCCTCTCAAATATTATTTTTGAACTAGTTTTGAAATTCTAAAATAAAAACAATTGAAATAAATTCAAATAACATAAACAAAGTACTATAAAAGAAAATGTTTCAAAACATTTTATTATTTTATGCCAATTTTTGTGGAGCTTCTGTACATTATGGGAAGGCCCCACAAATTTTTGCAAATTTTTCTAAAATGTTTAAATACCCTAATTAAATCCTAGAAAACCTTCTGGTTTTAACAGAAGGACTAAAACAGAAATAAAAAAAAACAGAGAGGAGGCAGGGGGTTTTCTGCGAAAATGTCATCCCCTACCTCTCTCCCTCGCCCCGACGTGCCGCCGTGTCGCCTCCACCGTCGTCGCCGTTTCCGAGCCGCCCAGGCCCCCCTGCGCGCGCGCCCGGAGCCTCTGCTGTCTCTGCACCGCAGGGAAGAAAACGGGCACCTCTCCCGTCGCCTTAACGCCGATGTTCCCCGACGACCGCCGCGGATGCATTGGACGGCGCCGAGCTAATTGGCCCCCGTCTCTGCTTCCCGACACGCACCACTCCTCTAGATGATTCTAGAACCTCGCCGGACCCCGTTAAGCCCCAAGCCGCCACGAGCCTCTGCACCCTCGCCGGGTAATCGCAGAAATGGTCGCCGTGGACGCGCAATGGCCGCCGCCGTAGACCCCGACCATCGTGGACCGCCCCGAGCTATAAAAGCACCCTGAGACCTCACTGGAACACCACACCTCCCCTCGAGCTTTCCCTCGCCTCAATTTCGTCTGTGCACCGCCGGAGGGCAGTGCACTGCCGCACCCGACGCCGCCGTTGAGGTCGAACACCACCACAACGCCACACCCTCCCATTCTTCCCTCTGACCCCTCTACGCTGTTGCCCAAGCTCACCGCACTCACCCAGGCTTCTTTTCCCTCTTTTTAGCACACGGACGCGACCCCGAAGCTCCGCCGAAGTTGCTGCCCGACGCCGACGAAGAGCGCGACATCGCCGCCGTCGACAGAGACTTCCCCAGCAACTGCCGCTCGCACCATCGTCTTCCCCGAGCCGCCGCCGTCGATTCGCGTCATCGCCGCTTCCTCCCGAGCCCCTAGGTGAGAGATCCGTCCACCTCGCCGTCGCCGGCGCGGCAGCGCCGCTCGTTTTAGGTCGTCGCCGATGGCGACCTCCGTGAGCCGTTGGATCGAAGATCTACGGCCACGTACCGCTTCGTGTTAAGTTAGACTGCCATGTGGGTCCCACTGTCATAATTTTAATCTTTTCCCTCGCGCGCGTACCGTTTCGCTGAGTCACTGACGGGTAGGACCCACCCGTCAGGGATTTCAACATTATCCACAACAGTGGATTTTTCTAATTTGAATTCTCTGAAATTCTCAGTACTGATGTCAACTTTAAAATTAAATATCTCGAGATTTAGGAATCCAAATAAATCAAACTCAAATGTTCTGGAAAGCTTATGAAATTGTTTAACCAACACAATTGGTCTCAGTCATTTAATTAAATAATTAAAAAGTATTATTGAAAATGCCACAGAAGGTTTAAAATCTAAACTTGTTTGTTTCTGATACTCTGTTAGTCCAAATAATTCCAAACCAATTTTGCTAGCTTAGTACTGCCTTGTGTTAGCTCCCCTAATTTTGGTAGAATTAATTAAGTAGTATAAATTGTGACTTTAAGATAAACCCTTCTGGACTAAAACAGACATTATGTTTATTGGTTGATCCAAATGAGTTAGGACCAATTTTGTTAGCTCACATATATCCATGTTTAGTTACCCCTAAAAGGGTTTAATTTTTGGAACAATATAATTTAATTGGTAGCTAAAACTTGATTATTAAGCTACTGGATTCAATCCAATGTGTAGGGAGTTTGGTAACTCCAAATGATCCAATTCAAATTGGGTTGTATTCTACACATCAGTGGCTTTCCATAGAATTTTAGTTTGTATTTTTGTGACCAACAGAACTCAAGTTGTGGAATTAAACATGAATAACTAGTTTCTGCCATAATTTGGACTTAATTAAATAATGTTTAATTCAATTTATTTGAAAACCAAATTGTGTGGTTTGATGTGTGCAGTAGCCAATTGTGATGTTAATGATGGTTATGTTGAGGTGATTGCTTGTATAGCTTAGTGATTGTTTGTATTGTTTGTTTGTTAATTAGACGAGAACGTTGTCGGATATATCGAGGAAGGAGAGTTTGCTGAATTTGAAGAACAAGAGCAAGATCACTTTGCCAAGCAAGGCAAGCTATTCTCTGAGCTTGCACTACCAACATATGCATCTACTTTCATAATATGTTTACTCTCAAAGCAAGATTTACAAAACCCATTTCAAAAATATATGGATATTATTTTGCCACCCTATGTAGTAGTTTATATAAAACTTTAGGATGGGAAAACAATGTTGTTTATTCAAAACTCCTTTGAAATGTCTTGTGAGTTTATGGAACGCGAGATGTCGGTGCTGTGTTGGAAAGGTGGAAAAATGGTGATGTTTGTGAAAAATGCACAGTGTCCTAGTACTATGGAAACCAATCCTACCCTGTGCGACCACATTTACCACATATGGGAAAAGGCGTAGTCATGTAGTTTGCTCTTATTAGTATGGGATACCTCATCGACGGAGATGACTCCGTTATGCATGAGGGGATGGTCCGAGGATCTACCCCCTGACCCGGGTCCTCACACAAGTTGGTGGGGAGGATAGAAGGTTCCACCATAAACCGCCGGACAAAACTATGAGTCCTCACACTTAGGGTTTCTGACGGGAAACCGGACTGGGTGTCGATGGAAAGTGTCATATGGGAAGGATCCTATACTAGCATGAGCAAATAAGAGGCTATGGCCGGCGGCTTACTTCGCATACACCTGGTATGGCGAGACGTGGCAGACACGATGAGTTGCCGGATGGATGTGGGTTAAAAGCGTGCTACCTCTGCAGAGTGTTTAAAACTATTCGAATAGCCGAGTCCTCGGATATGGACAATTGGGAGACTGTCCTAAGACCTTGTGCAAGTTTTAAAAAGGTTTTGAGTTTTTAAAAAAAAATGAAGTGGAGATTGTTTCCTACACCTATACCAACGGATCGGTATGAGGTGGTGGATGAAAGTGGACCATGACGGGCTATGGTCGGGAAAGGAGTTTTGGAAAAACAGATGAAAAGGTGACTTCTTTAAAGATAGTTATAAAACTCTTCTTACCTTTTTCAATAAAGATATAGAGATGTTTTAAATAAGAAAAGTTGTCAACTAAAATAAAACTGGTGCATACTCATGTTGGGATAGTTTGCGAGTACATTCAAATGTACTCATATTGGTTTCGTCCCTGGCTATTGTCCTAGCCAGACTACGAGGAGGAACACTACGCAGAGCAGGAATATGGCGACTTCTACGCCAACTAAGGATCTCCACAAGTCAGCTGCCTGTCGGGTCGTCATCGTTAGAATATGATGTCGATTACGCCGTAGCTTCCGCTGATATATTTGGTTTGGCCCATGAAGGCACCTATGTAAGAACTTGGTCTAAATGACCATTTATGTAAGACTTTTATTCGGTACTGTAATGGATGTAAACTTTGGTATCCAATTCGGATTATGTGCAACGACAGACTGATCACGGGATCGTTGTGTTAAGCATAATCGGGTATTTCGGACAGCTAGTCCGGGTCCCCACAAACCTCCTCCATCGACTACGCTACCCAAAAGCAAAATGCCTAGCACAGAGGACCCCCCTGTCGAGTTATTTCTCATTGAGCCACCTGGACTCAGCCTTTTCTGGCTTACATACTCCATAGCGAGCTACCAGATGACATAACCGAGTCCCGGCGCGTGACTCGAAGATCAAAAGCATACACCGTTATCAACGGCGAGTTATACAAGCGCACATATCAGGTATGTTCCAAAGATGCATCGCGTTCGAAGATGGCCAAGCCATACTTCGAGACATTCATGCAGGTACCTGTGGGCATCACGCCAGCAGTCAATCCCTCGTAGCCAAAGCCTTTCGCGCAGGGTTTTACTGGCCTACAGCACTCAAAGACGCGGAGGACATAGTCAAAAGGTGCGTCGGCTGCCAGAAATTCGCAACAAGGCCGCACGCACCCGCATCGGCGTTGAAGACTATACTGCTGGCCTGGCCTTTCGCCCAATGGGGGCTCGATATGGTTGGGCCACTCAAAAAATCATCGCATGGCGGGCATACTCACCTACTGGTGGCAGTCGACAAGTTCACAAAGTGGATCGAAGCGGTCCCCATCACAAATTCGACTGCACTACGGCAGTCAACTTCATAAAGAGCATCATCTATCGCTTCGGTGTCCCAAACAGTATCATCACTGATAATGCACAAACTTCACGGCTGAGGAGTTCAAAACCTTTTGCAAAGAACAGGACATTACGCTCAACTACGCATCCGTGGCGCATCCGCAATCCAATGGCCAAGTTGAAAAGGCCAATGGGCTTGTGACGAGTGGAACAAGAAGCGCCTCCTGGTGCCACTCAAAAGAGCGACAGGTGCTTGGATCGAAGAACCACCGTCTGTGCTATGGAGCCTACGCACAACTCCCAACACTTCTACGCAGTTCACCCCATTCTTCATGGTCTACGGTGCAGAGGCAATTCTGCCATCATACGTAAGGTTCAACACACCACGAGTTGAAGCATATAATGAAGACGACGCAAAAGAGGCACTCGAAGACGCAGTCGACCTACTCAATGAAGCGCGAGACACGACCTTAGCCCGCACAGCTGTTTACCAGCAAGATCTCCGCAACTACCATAGCCGTCGACTGCGAACCAGGTCCTTCGTCGTAGGTGATCTGGTTCTTCGACTAAAGCAAAAGAAGGTGCACAAGCTCGCTTCCCCATGGGAGGTCCCTTCATCATCACTGAAGTCCTTGTGGAGGCGCATATCGACTGAAGCACGCGAAGACAGGCGAACTCTCTCATAATCCTTGGAACGTTGCGCACTGCGCCGTTTCTACGCATAGAGTGCCCACAATGTAATAGGCTATATGTCGGATGGCTACAGGTTTCAGACACGCTCTTTTCCTTACCAGGGTACCTAAGGGGACTGGAAGGTTTTTAACGAGGCGGCCTGCAGCCTAACATTCAAAAGAGGAATAAAATCAATGTTCCTTCGAATTCTTTGTGTGGTGACTACTCGCATAATTCATACCTTAACCACAACCCGAAACCCTCGGGGGCTGTGTTATCAATCAAATGAGCTCTCGCTCCTGCGGAAACACAATGCCTTAGCCGCACCCGAATGCTCGGGGGCTGCGTAACAAGGATCCAGACAAAGAGCACAAAAACTCTGCAACCGCACTCGAATACTCGGGGCTGCACAGACATTGGTTCACAACCAACCCATATTTCACAAACCCCGCTCGACTGACTCGGGGGCTCAACAAAAAATCAAAGTATACAAACTATACAATATACAAAGAGTCAAAATTACACTCGGGGCTGCTCCCTGTACAAAAATTGCACTCGCAAACTGTTCTAATCCACTCGTCCTTTACGGGCAGCTCGAGACCGCAAAGTTGTTCGCGAGTGCACTCGATAGTGTCTCCGCGGCTTGGATTGTGTCATCCAGGTCTTTCTGTTTGAGAACCTCTCCGGCTGCAGGCGTCCGCAATACCAACTTTGGTTTTCGGCTACGCATATACGCCATTGCAGCGTTGGCTCCAATTACAAGTTTCTGAGACAGCAACTCTTGAATGGATTTGTTTGGCGAAAGATGTTCAACACAGCACGAATCCCTTGCGTTGCGGCGGCCCGAAGGAAAAAGAGTCTCGTTCAGGCGAATAAATGCTGCCCGCATAACTCCAGCAGTTCAGCACTTCGCCAGACGCGATCCTTCAGGGTGGCGAGTATGCGGGCATGATACCTATCAAGCCAAAAGTGTTGACGCCCAGTCGTAGGGTCGTCAACCGCGCTATCTAGATGCCCCTCCACGCGAACCTTTTCAGCCTGGAAGCTGTCGACAAAGCCTACAAACACGGGCACAACAGTCAGATCAAAAAAAAGGTAAAAGCTACGCAAAAAGCCGGTAAATAGAGCAAGACTCGAACTTACACTCGAGTTGCCTGTTCACAAGCTCCATCTCCCCGAGCACATAATCCTCGCGTTGGGTGGCCAGCGTGGGTCTGGCCCTCAATCGACTCAGCTCAGCCTGGGCATCCTTCAGATCTTGCTCCATTCTCACAAACTTAGCCTTCATATACTCCATCACCTTGCATCATTTGCCACCTGACCCTGGGACCGGGTGTGATTGGAGCCTGTGAAGAGCTAGTCGCAGTACCAGGTTCTCATGACTGTTCAAAAAGCATAATCACAAACACAAGTTTGTGTCAGAAGCCAAACCTCGTGTCATAAGCATACAACTCTTCGAGTGAAAGGCATTAGCAAAAGACTTGCATAAACAAGGAAGCCTAAACAAAAGCGCAGACTCGCGCAGTTCAGAAGGTATCATTACAAGGCATAACAAAAACAAAAGGGCACAGCTACCCTAAACCTAAGACTTCGATTTCCTAAGGAGACGGTTAGAAGTCTCGAGTGCCCGACGCTCCATGGTGTTCATAAAAACTTCGGCCAGTCGCGCGCGGATTCGCTCACCCCCTTTAGTGAAATGGGCTTCCCGTCTGGCTTCTGAGGGAACGCGACAGTGCTGCCTCATAGTCGCAAACTATCCCATGTCCCATAAGAGGCTTGATGGTGGACTCGGATCCGCGTACCGTGTTGGCGCGAGCGAAACCCGCCATGGTGGAAGTCCCGGGGCCAAACACGTTGGCAAAGTCATCCACCGTCGACGGCATCACGCCAGTCGGGAACACCACTTGGTATACAGCGCCAAGCGTGCTTGTCGATTTGGCGAGTGTTTCTTTCGCCTTATTGCATAGAGCGCCTAAGCCGCCCACAGCCTGTTCCAGCGAAAGTCTTCACTCGCCACGTCTGCAGAGGCCGGTGCGCCAACAGCTTCTGCACAAATTCAAACAGGCATAAGTCATTTTGCGACACTCAACAGGTTATATCGTCCTATCAAAGGAGAAAATCACTCACCTCCCATGACCTGCGCGAGTGCCGCGAGCTGGTCAGCATATTCTCGTTCGCGTGCAGCGGCTGAGTTGGTGGCGGCAACCAACTCTTTCTTCGACTCTTCGCGCTGCGCGGCGAGTGCATCTTCCAGCTCCTTCTTCTCGCCTGGCCCAGCAGAATCACGTGCATTCAATACTCGACAAAATCAAGCATTGCAAAAAGAAGTTCGGCAAAACAAAAGCAAAACGAACTCACGACTGAGCGCTCGAGCTCGGCGCGCATGGTGTCCCTCTCCTGCTCCACCTGGACATAAGCCTTGGCAGAGTCTGCCAAGGTGTGGTAGAAGGGCTGCAAAGCGCACGGATTCAGCAAAAATCCAAAATTCTCACAGACCTACAGCTTAACGGGTCAAGCAAAAAGTTACTCACGTGGTTCATCCACGGCTCAGGAGCCGCGACTGATGTACCGACATCTGGAGTTGCTGCCTTGGCTGTCCCAACGACAGCGTCAGTGGCCATTGGCTGGGCAGCCTCGTTTCCAGTCGGTGCAGACTTCAATTGCTCCAGGGTCGGAACATTTTCGACTGGAGGAGTCCCAGGCTGATTGTTTTCAGCACTATGGGCAACACAGCAAAGCAAAAAGATTGTGAGCATAAACATGCGACAGCACAAAAACTCTCATACTCAAAAACACACATACTTGTGCTCCTCGTCCTCCTCGTCTTCGGAGTCGCCAAAAATTGGTCCTCCAAAGGCTGGGGGGCCACTCGACTGAAGCGGAAGGGTCGAGCTTGTTGAGCACGCACGCAAAGGAGCGGCTTGGAAAACAGGTGGTGAACCGATTCCTCGTCATCCTCCAAAACCTGCTCCTTCGCGGGTGAACTTGCAGCAGAATGCGCCTTCTTGGCCAGTCGACGTCGCTTCGGTGGCGCGATATCGACTTCCTGGTCAGAGGTGGCCTTATCTTCAGACTGGACTTCTTCTGCTGTTTCCTCCTCGACCTCCTCCAAATGAGAATTTGTGGCAGAAGGGATGGTGAATGATCCCCTTTCGGGTCCACCACCTGTGCTTGTGTTTCTTCAGTCTCGCCATTTTCAGGCAGGGGAGGAAGGGAGGCAGCAGTCGAGTGACCCTGCATAGCATACATCACAGATTGCAAAGTCAGAATCAAAATCCGCATATCGCAGAACATGCGAGTGACAAACTCTTCATTGCAAGCAGACTATAATACTTACATACCTCAAGCAAAGGGTTTTCCAACCCATATGGTGCAACAGGGCAGTCGACGTTGCAAGCGTCGCCTGTCGTCAAGTTGGTGATGTGCCGCACATGCGTCAGCAGCTCACTCCTTGAAAGCTCCTCTGGGTTCATTCAGGTGATGTCACCCGCGCCTTCATACTCCCACATGGGGTGCGCTCGGGCGCGGATGGGCCACACCCGCCTCTTCACAAAGTAGTCGAGAAAGGGGCGGCTGCATCCTGCTCGACAGTCGCATAAAACCATCCCTTCCTCCAGCCTTGAGCGGAGTCGACGGTCTTCAGACGGAAGTAGCGGGTGTCGCTGCGCACCTGGATTCCACAGCCGCCAACAGGGTAGGTGCGACCGCCTCCTCTGTTCGGGCCGTACCATGAAGATGGCTTTCCACAGCGCCCAGCTGGGTGCGACGCCGAGGAAGCACTCGCACAGCGTGATAAAACACGCGATATGCATAATGGCATTTGGGTGAGATCATGGATCTGCACCCCGTAGGCAAAAAGAAGACCACGAACGAAATCGTGGAGGGGAAGCGAAAAGCCCCTAGGCAAAAACTCCGCAAAACAAACACGCTCGTTGGCGCGTGGTTCGGGGAGTACCTCCTTGGGCGACGGCGCGCGGACGGCGAGCTGCTCCGCGGGTGGCAGATACCCCTACTCGCGGAACTTGATCAGATAGGCGTCCTTGATGGTGGACTTCGCCCAGTCCCCGCTACCTTTCTTCAGCGTGGCGGACGCAGATGTACCCGCCACGGCCTTCTTGCCCTTGGCCGCATCAGTCGCAGCGGCGGCGGCAGCACCACGCTTCGCACCTCCACCTTTCGCCATTGCTACAGTTGAGGAAGTGTGGGGCAAAGAGCTTGGGCGCAGAGCAATGGAGGGGGCAGTGCGAGGAAGGAGACGAGGGGCGGCGCTGGGAGCAAATGGCAAGTAAAAAACTTTGCCAGCGCCGTTCCCCCTTATTTACCACAGATCACAAAAACGATCGCAGCCGTTAAAACAAATGCATACGCTCCGCGCGAAATCTGGCCGTACACGTGGCAGCCCTGGAGAGCAACCGTCGGCGGCCACTCCGTCCACTATGCACGAGAATCCAGGAAACCATCATTACGCCCCGTGAAAATCGCAACAGAACGGTCAAATCATCCACGCGGCGTCATCCCTGGTCAGCTCTGCAGAAACGGGCCCACAAAATAGGGTCACGTCCTATCAAAGCCTCTCCAAGCACGCCACCGCTTGTCAGAGATAGCAGTCGCAAAATGCGTCACTGCTGACGTTGTTCTTTCTTTCACAACGGGCATAAAAGTCAATCGATGATATCTTCGGGTGGTTTCTCGCATACGTCTTTGTTAGTTCTTTAGCAAAATGTCATAGAGGCCAGTCGACATTATTTCGACTGCAGCATCATACTCCCATCGGGAGCGTATCAAAAAATTCTTTGACTACTATGTGCAGGGTAAAAAGATTTTTGAGATTATCCTCTATTGCGAGCAATAAAGCATAATCTCGGGGGCTACTCCCATCGGGAGCGCTGTCGCGCACCCGATAGAATAATGGCAAAAATATCAGTCGATGAAACACTCGACTGAGTTCATAAGCAAAATCACACTCAAAATGTTCCCAAGTTGATCCGACGATCCTTGGATGCTGCATGCATAGTGCAAAGGTAAGACCCGCCGATCAGTCGAGCTGGGCTAAGGACCGCTCCAGCAGCGTTATCCTTAAATGTTCCGTGTCAGCAGACATGATGAATAATCCCCGACGGACGTGTTGGGTTGATTCAAAATTATACTATAGTTCGATTCCGTAAGACCTCAACGGCTGTTTCGAGTCTGTCCAGTTTGTTCCAGATTCGAGTCTGGGGACTCGAGTTTGATTGAAAGCTAGTATGGTTTTGCCACGAATGGTAGTTAACCGGCCCGATCCGTCGTGTGTGCCGAGCCTGCTAAGCTAATATTCCTTGACTATCATAAGCAAAAACTCATAGTCGATGAAACACTCGACATAGCTGACATGTGCTATTTCATAAGAATTCTAAATGCAGATGTAAAAAATGTATAACGTGCATGATGTATGAGTCCATGCCCGACTCTTCGAATCAGACAAGTACTCGGGGGCTACTGACATGGGTATGCCTATCGGGTACCCTACCATGAGGGTACCTGGTGCACGTATCGACTAGGCCCAACTATCAGAGCCTACATGAAGCCCATGAAGGGAGGCCCACGAAGATGGAGTATCCTCCAAGTTTGGCGAAGTAATAGTCGGTTTAGGGTTTCCATACTTGTAAATCGAGTCGGTTACGAACACCCGAGACCCAGCCTATTATTTAAGGACTGGGAGGGCCATCGAACCAAACAACGAACCACCAGAGCCACAAACCCTAGCGAGATCGACATCTCGCCGGGATCCTTGTAACCATCATATTCACAAAGCAATAACAGACAGGCAGGACGTAGGGGTGTTACCTCCACACGAGGGCCCTAAACCTGGGTAAATCTTTGCCCTGCTTGTCAGCCGACAATACTTCCAGCTCTACCATGTTCTCTCCCCCATATTCATAACCTAGGGACCTTAACCATGGGTCTTGATGAGTCTACCCTCGTCACCTGCCAAGCTGTAATCCCCAGGCAAAAGTTGTTTCGAGTATGTTCCAGATTCGAGTCCGGGGACTCGGGTTTGATTGAAAGCTAGTAAGGTTTTACCCGAATGTGTAGTTAACCAGTTTGGAGTATTCTGGGCCTACTATGCTAAAATCCCCAAGATTGCATAAAAACATATATACTGTTCAGAAAAATAACACATGTGGAGTGCATCCATGATTCTCCATAATCAAGCAAGCACTCGGGGGCTACTGACATGGATATACCCTTCGGGTACCCCGGCGTGAAGGTACCTGGTACAGGCGAAGCCCAGTAGAGGCCCAGAGTTAATGAAGCCCGTGAAGAAAGAAGCCAGACGAAGAGAAGTTTCCTAAAATTAGATAAATCATAGTCGGTTAGAACTTTCCATATGTAAACCTAGTTGGTTACGTATCCAGGACCTGGCCTCCTATATAAAGGCTAGGAGGGTAACCGATTAGGTAAAGCAATTCATAGCCACCACAATCCCGACGAGACAAACAGCTCGCCGGACCCCTGTAACCGCATATTCACAAGATCAAATCCAGACAAGCAGGAGTAAGGGTTTTACCTCAATCGAGGGCCCCGAACCTGGGTAATCTCTCGCTTGTCAGCCGTCGAGTCTACCAGTACTACGCGTTCTCTACCACATAATCAACCCTAGGTACCTAACCATGGGATTTGCCGAGGACACCCCTCGTCACTTGGCTTGAGGGGCATCTGATCCGGATGCGTCATCGCGTTTCCGAGATGTCCCTTGAGCATCCTGTTTGGCTGGAACACAAGGTGGTGACCATGAAATCGGAATACCATCAATGGGATCTAGGATCCAGCAATTATCATCCTCATCATCGGAAATGTTGTAAATAGTCGATTGCTTACCCTTGCGGATGGACTTGGCGCGCGGAATCGGCAAATAATCGTCTGTATCCGCATCCTCTTCGCCCTCGCGCAGCGGGCTGCGATCCGGTCCCCACACTTTGGTGGAGAGATCTCCATCTTCGGTGATTTGGCGGTCGAACAGCTGTTGTAGAGTCAAGGCAAATCTGGATTAGTCCGATGGTATTTTGATGAAGTATGGATTAATTCGGAGAATGGTGAACTAACCTATGGTGGAAGTGCATCTCGGTGGAACGGCTCCACGCCCCACCACCACTTGTCCGACATCTCGGTGTAGGCAATGGCGTTTACCCGTCTCTTGACGGAAGCTCTGGTGAGGTCATGTTTGCTGATCCGGGTAGGATCTAGCAGACCACTCATGTGGCAAATCTTGTGTTTACGTTGTTGAAGAGGACTGACCCGGCGACAGACGAAGGCCCGGAGGAGATCGTCCGAGAGCAGGCCCTTCTCCAGAAAATCCTCCAGAGTTTGATGTATGATTTGAAGCTCCGCAAGAGTGTCAGCCGGATCGTATCTGAAGTTTAATTCGGCTGTGGGGGGCTTGATCCTGAAATCGGGCAAGTTGAGAGCATCATGGCCTTCAACGCTCTTCATGTAGAAGAAGGACCTTTGCCATTTCTTGCAAGTATCCAGGCCAGTGATCGGGGGAAAGATGGAGCCCATCCTCGGAGTAATGCTAGCCGAACCACAAGCGGTCATCACCTTCGGGTCACGGCCTGGGATAGTCTGTTTTCGGAGGTGGAAGTACTTCGCCCAGGTTTGGACAGTCGGCCAGAGACCGAGATATCCCTCGGTAAAGGAGGTAAAAGCCAACAGGGAGACAAAGGCGTTAGCCGGAAGGTGGTGAGGCTGTAGGCCAAAGAAGTCTAGGAAAGCTCGGAAGAAGTCACTCGCCGGGAGTCCGAATCCGCGCTCGAAGTGCGCTAGAAATACAACGCATTCACTCGGTTGGGTGACCGGTTCGAGTTCCTTCCCCGGTTTTCGGCATATAACTTTAGGTGTTATACGCCGGGTGCTCAGCAGCCATTCCAGGTCATCATTTGTAACATCGGAACCCTCCCAACTGCCGGGGGGCAGCTTCGGCTATCCGAATCAGTCCTGCAAGAAAAAGGAGATAGCCGAGTTAGGAATGTCTAAGTCCAGAAGAAATCGGATAATGGTGTAACCGAATCGGTAGAAGTTATCCCGGTTGGAATTACCTAGTTGTTTCGGAAAAGTAAGTCAGATGGTAACTACAAAACAAGTTTTCATGTGAACCTAGGGTTCCGCAAGATCTACCGCGTGGTAAAATAGAAACGAAATCCTAGCTCAATAGCATGGCGGAACTGCCCAAGCGGTTGCAAGTGAAACTAGGGCAATCTAGTGCAAAACCTGGAAATATTGGGGAGATGCACTAAGGCTTGGCAATGGATTCGTTTGCTAGTGAATCTAAAAAAAAGTGGGCACAAGTTCATGGCGAAGGTGAACTCGCTCGAGGGAAGCATGGCCGGGGATGAAGAACTTACGGTTACAGTACGGCGAGGAAGAGGCCTGGTGAAGAAACGGCGGCGCAGGCGCGGTGCACGGCTCTGGTGTGCGGTCTCCGGCGTTGTCGACGTCTCCGGCGCGGCAAGATCGCAAGGGCGAGGTCGCAGCGGTGGCAATGGCGCAGATGGAGTTTTCAGAGTGGAGAGTGCGGGAGGAAGAAGAGAAACCCTCTGCACCCTATTTATAGCCGCTCGCAGGTAACTGGTGCACTACCGCACGGTTTTCGGGCGTTACCGGATCAAGTGTGGCCTGAAACTCTGTGGTCAATTGCGGTCGCGCTGGATCGGGTGCGCCGGTCAACGAAGGAACCGAGGATGCGTGGTCATTTAGTCAAATGCACACAAGTACCTGGTGGATCCGGATAATGTGCTGTCAGTGGCATGTCAAATCAAAGACCCGGATTACGGGGCTTTGCGCAGAGATTCCCTGCCAAGTGTCCCGGGAATCCTCAGAAAAGTTTGTGTAATATGATATTCGGTTAATGGCGTTAGTTTTTAACCTGCTACGGCCCTTCAGCCAAGGCTGTAGGACCGCACCAGCTTCGGAGACTACTGTCGGGGGCTGCCCCCGGGTAGGGTAAAGAGGTGGTATTAAGAGCTGTAAAGAGTGGGCCGGATCAAGGTCAAGCCGGATCTCTTGGGCTGGATCCCTTGGACCGGATCACTTGGGAAAGTCGGTTGGCTCTCAATCATGCTAAAGTATAGGGAGAGACTGAAGGGGATCCGGCAAAGTCTTGCCGGATCAGAGGAAGGAATACCGGCTTAACTTAGCCAGGTTGATCAAGAAGGATCCGGCATAAGGCAATGTCGGATAATGCACAAAGGCCAAGTAATGTCAGTAAGTTCAAGGGTCCTGCAGGCCTCCTGCCCGAGGCTCAGAAGACAGCCAGGTCGAGCCACGAGTTTTCGGGGTCGCTAGGACCTAGGCGCTGACTCGGCTAATTCGGGAAAGGGCAGTGGCCTAGGCTCCGGAGGGCTACGTTGGCTTAAGCTCAAAGAGGAAAAGATAGACCTGCCGTTGGACTGACAATGAGCTGGACTGAGTGACAGTAGCCAGAGCCTGTCCTGTTCCTCTTTTCCATGCCATTATCATCTCCGGCCAGGGCAGAATGGTAATCCGGTTAGTGTATAAATAGACCAGCACATCCTCCAGGGCAAAGGAGGATGAAGAAGAAGCCTCATTTCCACCTTAGCTCCATCTTCTCATAGAGCTCTCACCATTGTTGCTTCATACAGCTCATAGAGCACTTTGTACTTGTCATCATTGAGATATAAAGAGAGTAGGCTAGTGCTGCAGTAGGGGTGTTACCTCCACAAGAGGGCCCTGAAGCAGGGTACATCTTGGTGTGTTTTGGTTGTTCTTGGTTTTGCTCGTTCTTGCGTGTTCTTCGTGGTTCTTCATGCGTGCTTCTTGAGCACGCACACCCTCCCCGGATCCCCCAACGTCCTAGCGAGCCCCAACTTAAGCCATCCCATGGCATCTGCCGTGACACCACCACGACAGGGACAGTGACAGAAAGTTCTAAGGTTGTGGATGCGTTGTTGCTACTAGGGGTAAAACAGCAATGCTTTGTCTAAGGATATTAGTGTTGTTTACATTATGCACTATACTTAATGCAATTGTCTGTTGCTTGCAACTTAATACTGGAAGGAGTACGGATGCTAACCTGAAGGTGGACTATTTAGACACAGATGCATGCTGGATGGCGGTCTGTGTACTTTGTCGTAATGCCCAAGTAAATCTCATAGTGATCATCATGACATGTCTGTGCATTGTTATGCCCTCTCTATTTGTCAATTGCCCAACTGTAATTTGTTTACCCAGCATGTTAGTATTTTATTATGGAGAGACGCCACTAGTGAACTGTGGACCCCGGTCCATTCTTTTACATCTGAAATACAACCTACTGCAATCATTGTTCTTTTACATTCTCTGCAAGCAGACATCATTTTCCACACTATACGTCTAATCCTTTGTTTTCAGCAAGCCGGTGAGATTGACACCCTCACTGTTTCGTTGGGGCAAAGTAGTTTTATTGTTGTGTGTAGGTTCCAAGTCGACAAGTCAGACCTCCCCTTCATCACCACACTTTTTCTGACGCCGTTGCCACCTTCGAAGCAACTTTGATCTCCTACTGGTTCGATAACCTTGGTTTCATACTGAGGGAAAACTTGCTGCTGCACTCATCATACCTTCCTCTTGGGGTTCCCAACGGACGTGTGACTTAACACGCATCAAGCAACCTTTTTCTGGCGCCGTTGCCGGGGAGGCCGAATTGCTCCTGCAAGGGGAGTCTCTCACACCCAATCTCTTTACTTTGTTTTTGTCTTGCTTTATTTTTATTTTGTCTTGTTTGCTTTCTTTATATCAAAAACACAAAAAATAGTTACTTGTTTTTATTTCCATCATGCTACTCCCTAAGTTCATTTTGGAAGATGTAATGGTAGGAAGTGGGTCTATCATTCGAAAAGATAACATTGAAGAATTCTTTAGTCATGTTAGCAAACTGAAAGATTTTGAAGATAGATCCTTGGTAGAACCTGCCCCCAATTATGAAATTGCTGCTGCCTCTTTAGTTCACATGCTTGAAGCTAGGTTTGTTAACCTTAACCCTATAATGCAGCACATGTTTCTTAAACTTCATTTTATGGAAGAGGGGGAAAAGAAGGATTTTGTTTTAGAAACCCTTCTAAGGAATTTGGTGATGTCGCTAGTGAAGCTAGAAAAGTTTTTATGCGATACAAGATGCTTGGTTATTACATTGATATTGCTAATATACTTGAGAAATTAGAGAAGGGAAGATGTAAGCACACTAATGAAACTAGTCATGAGGGAGACGGTAAAATACCAATTCCCTTTAAACTTGTAGGAATGCATGAGGCACTAGAAAAGAATTTTAATTGGATTGTGCTGGAAATTTATTTGAGGAGGATAGTGTGCCTAAAAGTAATGAAAGAGGAGTTTCTGAAACTTACATAGATAAGATACAATTCATCGTTGAGAAATTCTCTAATCTTGATGTTGATGCATCTTCTCTTGATAACACTTGATTTTCACTTTCTGCGCCTAGCTGAAAAAGGCGTTAAAGGAAAGCGCTTGTGGGAGACAACCCATCTTTTTATTTTCTGTCATTTTATTTTATTTTGAGTCAAGGTGCTGTTTACTTCTGTAGCAACTCCTTTGTATCTTTATTTTATTGCATTGTTGTGCCAAGTAAAGTCTCTAGTTGAAAATTGTTGCTAAAATTGGATTTCTGCGCAGTGATAGATTTTTTCTGTCCACCGTTTTGAGCTGTATGCGCTACAGAAAATTCGAAAAATTCTGAAAAAAATCACGCATGATCCTTATATATGTACGCAACTTTCATTAGTTTTGGTTTCTTCCATCTGAGCAAGTTAAGTGCATCGAAAAAATTCGTCTTTCCAGACTGTTCTATTATTGACAGATTCTGCCTTTTATTTTGCATTGCCTCTTTTAATATGTTTGATTGGATTTCTTTTCTCCATTAAACATCAGTGGCTGTAGGTAATGTCCATAAGCTTTGGTGATGATTGTGTCATAGTAGAATATGAGAATTTTTGATTATGCACTAACCCTCTAACGAGTTACCTGAGTTTGGTGTGGCGGAAGTTTTCAAGGAGCAAGAGAGAAGGATGATATGATGTGATCAAGAAGAGTGAAAAGACTAAGCTTGGGATGCCCCCATGGGTCATCCCTGCAATATTCAAGAAGACTCAAGCGTCTAAGCTTGGGGATACCCAAGGCATCCCCTTCTTCATCAACAATTTATCAGGTCATCTCTAGTGAAACTATATTTTAATTCTTCCACATTTTATGTATTTTACTTGGAGCGTCTGTGTGCTTTTATTTTTCCTTGTTGTTTTTATTTTTCTGAATAAAGTTGGATCCTAGCATTCTTGTATGGGAGAGAGACACGCTCCACTTTTTCATGTGAATACTCATATTCTTCACTTATATCTTTTGAGTATTCTAATCTAGCTACTGTATGTTTTTAGCTCCTGTTTTTCATGCATCTCTTTTAGATCTGTTAATTCTTGAGGAGTAGTACTCTCTTGTTTCATTTGTAAATCATTTGGAGAGTTTTTGTTTAGTTGCTTGGTTGATGTGTTGGTTCAGAAAATGCTGCATGTGGTAGTGGTATAGTAATAACTTGCATAGTCTTGTAGATCATTGAACTTTGATGACTTGATTCTTTGCAAATGTTTTGAGGTATTTAGATGGTAAAGCTTGCTGGTTAATTAAGTTAAAATTATTAGTGGATAGTTGTCTTTGAGCTTGTACCGTACTACAAATCATATTTAAATTGTTGAAGGTGTAGTTGGACTTGATAGCTTTCTATGTCTAAAAGTGATTCGTAATAACTAAGTTGTGCTGAAGGTCGAGGGATCTAACGGGGTACTTGTGCCGCCGTGAACGGCCCTTCTTGGAGTAAACTTTAATCATGTTCTTAATGTTGAACCTGCTAGATGTTTGCAATAAGCTTGTGAGTTCTTTTTGACTAATGTTAAGCTACGGTTTTTGGCACTTCCACCATCCATATTTGCTAGCCTCTTCGGTGCTGTGCATTGCCTTCTGCTCACATTGAGAGTTGTGCATACTCGCCAGTACATCCAAACCCGTGGAGAACTTTCTCTTGTTCTCCTACACATAAACCCATACATCTTCCTCAAAACAGCCACCATACCTACCTACTACAGCATTTCCATAGCTGTTCCGAGATATATTGCCATGCAACTTCCATCTTACATTACATGACTTGCTGTCATTAATCATATACATATTGCTTTGCATGATTCTATACAGCTGATGTGTGGTTTACCCATGTTACGCTAGATCATTGCATATCCTGCTACACTGGCAGAGGCATACAGTTTCATACATCATGTTTTAGTTCGTTGTGAGTTATTTGTAACAAAAAGTGTATTCTCATATTAGGATGTTGCCCCTGAAAGTGAAAAGAGCCATGGAGGCCATCGAAAAGAGAAACAGAAAAAAATAGAAAAAAGGAAAAAAAGAAAAAAATAAAGAAAAGGGGGCAACATTACTATCCTTTATCCACACTTGTGCTCATGTTGAAACACCTGCATTATTCATAGTAATCATTTGTGCTCATGTTTAGCACCTATACTCCATGTGAGAGAGTTTTCATGTTTTACTAGTATAACTATGTGGGGAATTTACACTATAGAATTTGGGTTGTATATTCCAATGATGAGCTTCTTCAAAAATATTCTAGGTCTTCATGAGCAACCAAGTTGGATGCACCCCACTAGTTCCATTGGAGAGCTTTCATACACATATAGCTTCGATTATAAGACTTCCTCTTGTCTAATGATCACTTATAGCTTTGTGAGACTTTCTTCTTTTGGCCTTCCAAACCCCATTAATGTTCTCTTAGCCATAACATCCTGGTGCCAAAACCAAATGCTTACGCTCACGGTTGAGTAGATTTTGAAACAGTTGATTCATGATGTTCATGTTTATTTTACTTGGCTGAATCCTCCTTTGTTGTGAAAGATTACTTGATGCTTGGAATTGAAGGATAGAACTCCTACATTGGATACTTAACACATCTTTAATGAATCTTGTACGGTTTCATGTCTCTAAAGCAATCATTCATGAAAACTTTTAGCTTGTTTAACTAACTTGTTTTGTTGTCTCTTATATCAATTATAGACTTTTGCTTTGAATGATTTGATCTCAGCTCATATGTTTTACAATATTATTGATCAAGATTATGTTGGTAGCATGTCACTTCAGAAATTATTGTTGTTATCGTTTACCTACTCGAGGACGAGTAGAACTAAGCTTGGGGATGCTTGATACGTCTCCAACGTATCTATAATTTCTTATGTTCCATGCTAGTTTTATACCAATAGCTACATGTTTTATTCACACTTCATAGCATTTTTATGCATTTTCTGGAACTAACTATTAACAAGGTGCCACAGTGCCAGTTCCTGTTTTCTGCTGTTTTTGGTTTCAGAAAAGTTGTTCTGGAAATATCCTCGGAATCGGACGAAACCAAATCCCAGATGCCTATTTTTCCAACACGTACACGAAGTCCGAAGGAGAAACGAAGGGGGCAGCAGGGCGTCGTCCCCACACGGCAGCGCGGGTGGGCCCCCTACCGCGCCAACCTATGGGGAGCGGGCCCCGCGCCTCCACCGATGTTGCCCCTTCGCCTATAAATTCCCCCAGACGTGAAAACCCTAAAACAACGAGCCATTATTTCAGAAAACATCCTCTGCCCCGCCGCCGTCAACCCTAACTCGGGGGTTCAGACGTTCTCCTCCGGCACCCTGCCGGAGAGGGGAATCATCACCGGAGGGCTCTACATCGCCATGCCTGCCTCCGGAGTGATGCGTGAGTAGTTCATCCCTGGACTACGGGTCCATAGCAATAGCTAGATGGTTGTCTTGTCCTTTTGTGCCACCATGTTTAGATCTTGTGAGCTGCCTATCATGATCAAGATCATCTTATTGTAATGCTACATGTTGTGTTTGTTGGGATCCGATGGATATTGAATACTATGTCAAGTTGATTATTGATCTATCTTTTATGTGTTGTTTATGATCTTACATGCTCTCCGTTATTAGTGTAGGCTCTGGCCAAGTTTATGCTTGTAACTCCAAGAGGGAGTATTTATGCTAGATAGTGGGTTCATGCCTCCATTCAATCTGGGACAGTGACAGAAAGTTCTATGGTTGTGGATGTGCTGTTGCAACTAGGGTAAAACAGCAATGCTTTGTCTAAGGATATTAGTGTTGTTTACATTATGCACCATACTTAATGCAATTGTCTGTTGCTTGCAACTTAATACTGGAAGGAGTGCGGATGCTAACCTGAAGGTGGACTATTTAGACACAGATGCATGCTGGATGGCGGTCTGTGTACTTTGTCATAACGCCCAAGTAAATCTCATAGTGATCATCATGACATGTCTGTGCATTGTTATGCCCTCTCTATTTGTCAATTGCCCAACTGTAATTTGTTTACCCTGCATGTTAGTATTTTATTATGGAGAGACACCACTAGTGAACTGTGGACCCGGTCCATTCTTTTACATCTGAAATACAACCTATTGCAATCATAGTTCTTTTACATTCTCTGCAAGCAAACATCATTTTCCACACTATACGTCTAATCCTTTGTTTTCAGCAAGCCGGTGAGATTGACACCCTCACTGTTTCGTTGGGGCAAAGTAGTTTGATTGTTTTGTGCAGGTACCAAGTCGACAAGTCAGACCTCCCCTTCATCACCACACTTTTTTGACGCCGTTGACACCTTCGAAGCAACTTCGATCTCCTACTGGTTCGATAACCTTGGTTTCATACTGAGAGAAAACTTGCTGCTGCACTCATCATACCTTCCTCTTGGGTTCCCAACGGACGTGTGACTTAACACGCATCAAGCAGGGGGCTGCGCCATACAAGTTAAAACAAAAAACTTAGGCCGCACCCGAACGCTCGGGGGCTGCGCCATACAAGTTCAAACAAAAAACTTAGGCCGCACCCGAATGCTCGCGGGCTACGCCATACAAGTTCAAACAAAAAACTTAGGCCGCACCCGAACGCTCGGGGGCTGCGCCATACAAGTTCAAACAAAAAACTTAGGCCGCACCCGAACGCTCGGGGGCTGTGCCATACAAGTCGAAAGAAAAACTTAGGACGCATCCGAACGCTCGGGGGCTATGCCATACAAGTCGAAAGAAAAACTTAGGACGCATCCGAACGCTCGGGGGCTACGCCATACAAGTTCAAACAAAAAACTTAGGCCGCACCCGAATGCTCGGGGGCTGCGCCATACAAGTCGAAAAGAAAAAACTTAGGCCGCACCCGAATGCTCGGGGCTGCGCCATACATGCTAAGTCCATCCAAGAAACCTAGGCCGCACTCGAACGCTCGGGGGCTGTGCCATACAGGTTCACAAATCAAATCCTAGGCCGCACTCGAATGCTCGGGGGCTGCGCCACACAGGTTCAAAGACAAAATCCTAGGCCGCACTCGAATGCTTGGGGGTTGCGCCGTACAGGTCAGATAACAAACCCTAGGCCACACTCGAACACTCGAGGGTTGCGCCATACAGGTCTAACACAAAGATGTCGACACACTCGAAGATGCATTTGCGATTACATACATCATAATCACATATGAATTTAGAGGTCAACCCTCATAGCTATAAGCTACTAATTTACAAGAAGTTTTTTGATTCTATCTCTACCCTTTAGGTTCGTCCTTCGGTGCATCCAGCGGGCCCACAAGTTGCTCAGTGCGGCGTTGGACCTGTTCGACCATCTGCCTCACATATGCCAAGGACTCGGCATAATGCTCTTCGCCAGGCAAGCTGCCAGCAACTCTGTCGAGTGGAAAATTTGGCCGATGCTTACGGAAGTACGCCAAGGCGATGTTCGCTCCAGCAACAAGTTGAGCATGGATAATCTGCTTGACGTTGGCACCACCTTGAAAACTGATCCACCAGCGCAGATATCCCTTGCGGTTGCGCGTTGTGTGGAAACATCACTCGATGCAATTTCGCCAAGGTCTTCTGGCACCCTAGAAGCAAGATCGCTGCGCGCCAAGTGCGATCCAGCATCAGAGCCAACACCTTGGCCTTGGGCATGTCAGACCAGAAATATTGAGCACCAGAGGCAGTACCCTTCGCCTCCCGCTCCACGCGTTGCACCACACGAAGCTTTTCAGCCTTCCAGTCTGGGCTCATGTCTGCAAAGCATGCAAGCAAAGATGTCAGGATGACACCCACATACAAACCCTGCACAAGTCGAAGACCTAATTTAGAGTGCTCACTCTACAACTGTCGACAGATCAACTCCATCTCGCCAAGCAAGTACTGCTCACGCTCTGTCGAAGGGGTGGGTCGCGCCTTCAGCTGGCCGAGTTCCTTTTGCTTCTCCTTCATCGACTTCTCCAGATCGAAGATCCGCTTCCTCATCCAAGAAATCAGTTTCTGGTCATTTCGGCTTCGGGTGATTCGTAATATTCGGGTGACACGACGTTCGACTTTTCGTCGAGAAGCAGCTGGTGTTGCGACTGTCTCCGGCCAGTCGACTCTCCCTGAATCCATATTCATTTCATCTTGCTTCAACAACGAGGAAGAGTCAAGCATCAAGAGTTCAGATAGGCACAAGCCAGTAAAAAGATCGCATCAAATGGACTGAAGATTAATTTCACCAGCTCGAGCCATAATATTACATAGCAAAAGAAGGGTCTTAGTAGCGACTGCATTTGTTCAAAGGTTCATTTCAAAAGCAACATATAAAAGGGATGCTTCTAATCTACGACAGACTCAGACATGGATATGCCCTTGCGAGCTGCCGCTTCAGCTGCTTTAGCGACCCGCTTCTCAAAGAGAGACACGACATGTTTCGCCAGTCGACTTGCCTCCGGCTTCATGATGACGTGAAATATGCACGTTCGTTGGGAACCCCAAGAGGAACGTATGATGAGTACATCAGCAAGTTTTCCCTCAGTAAGAAACCAAGGTTTAATCGAACCAGTAGAAGATCGGTGATACTTCTAAGGTGTCAACGGCGCCAGAAAAGGTGGTGTTGGTGGAGTGCTTTCTCTTCCTAGCAATGGTGCCAGAAAAAGTGCGGTGTCGAAGGGGAGGTCCTGGCGGTTGACTTGGAATCTGCACACAACACAACCAAAATACTTTGCCCCAACTTAACAGTGAGGTTGTCAATCTCACCGGCTTGCTGAAAACAAAGGATTAGACGTATAGTGTGGAAAATGATGTTTGCTTGCAGAGAATGTAAAAGAACAATGATTGCAGTAGATTGTATTTCAGATGTAAAAGAATGGACCGGGGTCCACAGTTCACTAGTGGTGTCTCTCCGTAATAAATAACTAACATGCTGGGTAACAAATTACAGCTGGGCAATTGACAATATTGATAAGTGCATAATATGCATGTGCAAGTTGTAGTGTCTACTATGTGATTCATTTGGGCATTACGACAAAGTACACATACCGCTATCCAGCATGCATCTGTGCCTAAATAGTCCACCTTCAGGTTAACGTCCGTACCCCTTCCGGTATTAAGTTGCAAGCAATAGACAATTGCATTAAGTAAAGTGCATAATGTAAACAACATATTCATCCTTAGACAAAGCATCATTAGGTTATCCCTAGTAGCAACAGCACATCGACAACCTTAGGGGTTGCTGTCACTCCCCTATATTCAATGGAGACTGAACCCACTATCTAGCATAAATACTCCCTCTTGGAGTCACAAGCATACACTTGGCCAGAGTATCAACAAGCAACGGAGAGCATGCAAGATCATAAATAACAGAGACATAATATTTCAGTATTCAACTTGACATAGTATCAATATTCATCGGATCCCAGCAAACACAACATGTAGCATTACAATAAGATGATCTTGATCATGATAGGCAGCTCACAATATCTAAACATGATGGCACAAGTGGAGAAGACAACCATCTAGCTACTACTATGGACCCATAGTCCAGGGATGAACTACTCACACATCACTCCGGAGGCGGGCATGGCGATGTAGAGCCCTCCGGTGATGATTCTCCTCTCCGGCAGGGTGCCGGGAAGAGCTTCACAACCCTCCCGAGTTAGGGTCGACGACGGTGGCGGCAGCGGAACTCTTTCAGGAATATGACTCGGGTGTTTAGGGTTTTCGCGTCGGGGGAATAAATAGGCGAAGGGGCGGCGTCGGTGGAGGCTCGAGGGGCCCACACCCCCTGGCGGCGCGACCAAGGGCCCACCCGCGCAAGGAGGGGGTGTGGCCACCTCGGTGCCCCCCTTCGTCTCTCCTTCGGACTCCGTGTACGTGTTGGAAAAATAGGGACTTCCATCTTTGTTTCGTTCAATTCCGAGAATATTCACAGAACAACTTTTCTGGAACCAAAAACAGCAGAAAACAGGAACTGGCACTTCGGCATCTTGTTAATAGGTTAGTCCCGGAAAATGCATAAAAATGATATAAAGTGTATATAAAACATGTAGCAATTGGCATAATAAAGCATGGAACATTAGAAATTATAGATATGTTGGAGACGTATCAAGCATCCCCAAGCTTAGTTCTACTCGTCCTCGAGTAGGTAAAACGATAACAACAAATAATTTTTGAAGAGACATGCTTTCACACAATCTTGATCAAGTAATATTGCAAGGCTCATGTCATGAATGAAGTGACTCAAAGCAATGGTCTATAGTTTGCTAACAAATAGATAAAGAGTAAACAACTGAATCACATAAGCAAAAACTTTTCATGAATACTACTTTCAAGACAAGCATCAAAAAGTTTTGCATAAGAGTTAACTCATAAAGCAATAGATTCTAAGTAAAAGGCATTGAAGCAACACAAAGGATGATTTAAGTTTCAGCAATTGCTTTCAACTTGTAACATATATATCTCATGGATAATTGTCAACACAAAGTAATATAACAAGTGCAATAAGTAAGCATGTAAGAATCAATGCACACAAAGTTGACACTAGTGTTTGCTTATGAGATAGAAAGGAGTAGGTAAACTGACTCAATATAAAGTAAAAGAAAGGCCCTTCGCAGAGGGAAGCAGGGATTAAATCATGTGCTAGAGCTTTTAAGGTTTTGAAAAACATAAAGAGAGCATAAAGTAAGTTTTTGAGAGGTGTTTGTTGTTGTCAACGAATGGTAGTGGGCTCTCTATCTCCCTTATCACCCAGACTTTCAAGAGCGGCTCCCATGAAGGACGTTATTTCTACCCAAGGTAGATCATCCCTCTTCTCTTTTGTTTACACATGTGTTTTGTAAATTGGCATGACACTCCTCCCAACCTTGCTTACACAAGCCATGGCTAACCGAATCCTCGGGTGCCTTCCAACAATCACATACCATGGAGGAGTGCCTATTTGATAAAGTTTAACATTTTGGAATTTTGCTTCTGATAAATCATTGGCAAACATGTGAAGAGAATCAAATGTTTAAAGTTATAATTAATTGGAACTGGGCACCCCATTTGCCAGCTCTTTTTGCAAAATTATTGGATAAGCGGAAGTATATGCCACTAGTCCATTGGTGAAAGTCTGTCATGAATAAATGACAAGGTGATAGAGAAAACGCCACATAACTTCCTCATGAGCTATAAACCATTGACACAAATAAGGAGTAATAAAGTTTTGAATAGTTTAAAGGTAGCACATGAAGTATTTACTTGGAATGACAAAAAATACCACATAGTAGGTAGTTATGGTGGACACAAATGGCATGGGTTTTGGCTCAAGGTTTGGATGCACGAGATGCATTCCCTCTCAATACAGAGTTTAGGCTAGCAAGGTTGTTTGAAGCAAACACAAGTAAAAACCGGTACAACAAGAATCACATAAAAACATATTGCAAGTATCATAAGACTCTGCACTGTCTTCCTTGTTGCTCAAACATTTTACCAGAAAATATCTAGACCTTAGAGATACCAAACATGCAAACCAAATTTCAACAAGCTCTACGGTAGTTCTCCACTAATAGGCTTTAACTACATGATGCAAGAGCTTAAACATGATCTACTTGAGAGCTCAAAACAATTGCAAAGTATCAAATCGAAACAAGACAATGATCTACAAGAATGCATATGTCTTTTCCAATACCAACTACCACATGTAGCATTTTCTTTTCCAACCAAACACCAATCAATTTATTTCAACATAAAACTCTCCAAAGAATACTACAATGACACAAGAGAGTACTTCTCTACAAGAACTAACAGCTCAAAGAGATGCATGAAAAACAGGAGCTAAAAGCATTGCAGTAGCTAGTTAAGAATACTCAGCAAATATAAGTGAAAAACATGAGTATTCATATGAAAAAGCGGAGCGTGTCTCTCTCCCACACAAGAATGCTAGGATCCAATTTATTCATAAAATAAAACAAACAAAGCAAAAAATAAAAGCACACAGATGCTCCAAGTAAAGCACATAAGATGTGAAAGAATTAAAATATAGTTTCACTAGAGATGACCTGATAAGTTATTGATGAAGAAGGGGATGCCTTGGGCATCCCCAAGCTTAGATGCTTGAGTCTTCTTGGAATATGCAGGGATGAACCACGGGGGCATCCCCAAGCTTAGGCTTTTCACTCTTCTTGATCATATCATGTCATCCTTCTCTCTTGATCCTTGAAAACTTCCTTCACACCAAACTTGAAATAGTTCTCATTAGAGGGTTAGTGCATAATCAAAATTTCTCATATTCTGTGATGACACAATCATTACTAAAGCTTCTGGACATTAGCTACAGCCACTAATGCTTTGTGGAGCAAAGAAATCCACTCAAACATAGTAAAAGAGCGAATGCAAAACAAAAGGCAGAATCTGTCAAAAACAGAACAGTCTGTGAAGACGAATTTGTTCGAGACACTAAGTTGCTCAGATGCGAAAAGTCCAAACTAATGAAAGTTGCATACATATCTGAGGAATATGCGTGATTTTTTCAGAATTTTCAATTTTTCTGCAGGGAGAAAAGCTCAAATTCATGATAGCTAAAAATCTGTTTCTGCCCAGAAATCCAAATCTAGCATCAACTTTCAATAAAAGGCTTTACTTGGCACAACAATGCAATAAAATAAAGATACAAAGGAGTTGCTACAGAAGTAACAAGCACATTGACTCAAAGCAAAAAGAAAAAGCAGAATAACAGAAAATAAAAACCATGGGTTGTCTCCCATAAGCGCTTTTCTTTAACGTCTTTCAGCTAGGCGCAGAAAGTGAAAATCAAGTGTTACCAAGAGAAGAAGCATCAACATAATAACTTGTTCTAACAATAGAATCAAAAGGCAACTTCATTCTCTTTCTAGGGAAGTGTTTCATACCTTTCTTGAGTGGGAATTGGTACCTTATGTTTCCTTCTTTCATATCAATGATGGCACCAACAGTTCTAAGAAAAGGTCTTCCAAAACAATAGGACAAGATGCATTGCATTCGATGTCCATAAAAACAAAATCAACGGGGACAAGGTTATTGTTAACCATAATAAGAACATCATCAATTCTCCCCAAAGGTTTCTTCATAGCATTATCAGCAAGAAAAACATCCAAATAACAGTGTTCCAAAGGTGGCAAATCAAGCATATCATAAAGTTTCTTAGGCATGACAGAAATACTTGCACCAAGATCACATAAATAATTGCAATCAAAATCATTCACCTTCATCTTAATGATGGGTTCCCAACCATCTTCTAATTTCCTAGGGATAGAAGCTTCATGTTTCAACTTCTCTTCCCTAGCTTGTAAAAGAGCATTTGTAATATGTTTTGTAAAAGCCAAATTAATAGCACTAGCATTAAGACTTCTAGCTAGCTTTTGCAAGAACTTAATAACTTCAGAAATACTACAATCATCAAAATAAAAATCATCATGGTCAATGGTAGTGGAACCATTATCTCCCATAGTTCGAAAAATTTCAGCACTCTTATCAAAAAGTTTCAGCAGTTTTGGGCAATTTTAAACGCTTTGCAGAAGTAGTAGAGACATTACCAACACCAATAACATTACCATTGATAGTAGGAGGTTTACTAGCATGTGAAACATTAGCATTACTAGTGGTGGTGATAGTACAAACTCTAGCTATACTATTCTCTTTATCAAGTTTTTCCTCTCTTTCCCACCTAGCATGCAAGTCAGCCAACATCCTAATATTGTTATCAATTCGAACTTGGATGGCATTTGCTGTAGCAAATGACTTAGTATCTTTAACTTCATTAGGCATAACTTTCAGTTTCAAAAGATCAACATCAAGAGCAAGACTATTAACTTTAGAAGCAAGAACATCAATTTTACCAAACTTTTCCTCAACAGTTTTATTGAAAGCATTTTGTGTACTAATAAATTCTTTAAGCATAGCTTCAAGATCAAAGGGTACACTTCTATTGTTGCTGTAAGAATTACCATAAGAATTTCCATAACCATTAGAAGGATAAGGCTTATAATTATTGCTACCAAAATTATTCCTATAGGCATTGTTGTTGAAGTTGTTGTTTTTAATGAAGTTCACATCAACATGCTCTTCTTGAACAACCAATGAAGCTAAAGGAACATTATTAGGATCAACATGAGAGTTACCATTCACAAGCATAGACATAATAACATCAATCTTTTCACTCAAAGAAGAGGTTTCTTCAACAGAATTTACCTTCTTACCTTGAGGAACCATTTCAGTGTGCCATTCAGAATAGTTAATCATCAAGAAGCTTTGTTGCAGCACCCAAAGTGATGGACATAAAGGTACCTCCAGAGGCCGAATCCAATAAGTTCCTTGAGGAAAAATTTAGTCCTGCATAAAAGGTTTGGATGATCATCCAAGCAGTCAGTCCATGAGTGGGACAATTCTTTACCAAAGATTTCATTCTTTCCATGCTTGGGCAACATGTTCATTATCAAATTGCTTAAAATTCATAATGCTACTTCTCAAGGATATAATCTTAGCAGGAGGATAATATTTCCCAATGAAAGCATCTTTACATTTAGTCCATGAATCAATACTATTTCTAGGCAAAGATAGCAACCATTCTTTAGCTCTTCCTCTCAAAGAGAAAGGAAATAATTTCAGTTTTATAATATCCCCATCCATATCCTTATACTTTTGCATCTCACAAAGTTCAACAAATTATTAAGATGGGCAGCAGCATCATCAGTACTAACACCAGAAAATTGCTCTTTCATAACAAGATTTAATAGAGCAGGTTTAATTTCATAAAAGTCTGCTTTAGAAGCAGGTGGAGCAATAGGAGTGCATATGAAATCATTATTATTTTATGCTAGTGAAGTCACACAACTTGGTGTTCTCAGGAGTACTCATTTTTGCAAAACACTAAACAGGCCGAATTAACAAAAATAACAAGTAACTAATTTTTGTGTTTTTGATAAAGAGAGCAAACAAGACTAAATAAAAATAAACTAAGCAAGACAAAAACTAAGTAAAGAGATTGGAAGTGAGAGACTCCCTAATAGAAACACCTCCTCTCTCCCCGGCAGCGGCGCCAGAAAAAGTGCTTGATGACGTGAAAGACACACGTTCGTTGGGAACCCCAAGAGGAAGGTATGATGAGTACAGCAGCAAGTTTTCCCTCAGTAAGAACCAAGGTTTAATCGGACCAGTAGGAGATCGGTGATGCTTCTAAGGTGTAAATGGCGCCAGAAAAGGTGGTGTTGGTGGAGTGCTTCCTCTTCCTAGCAATGGTGCCAGAAAAAGTGCGGTGTCGAAGGGGAGGTCCTGGCGGTTGACTTGGAACCTGCACACAACACAACGAAAACTTTGCCCCAACTTAACAGTGAGGTTGTCAATCTCACCGGCTTGCTGAAAACACATGATTAGACGTATAGTGTGGAAAATGATGTTTGCTTGCAGAGAATGTAAAAGAACAATGATGTAGTAGATTGTATTTCAGATGTAAAAGAAGGGACCGGGGTCCACAGTTCACTAGTGGTGTCTCTCCATAATAAATAACTAACATGCTGGGTAAACAAATTACAGCTGGGCAATTGACAATATTGATAAGTGCATAATATGCATGTGCAAGTTGTAGTGTCTACTATGTGATTCATTTGGGCATTACGACAAAGTACACAGACCGCTATCCAGCATGCATCTGTGCCTAAATAGTCCACCTTCAGGTTAACGTCCGTACCCCTTCCGGTATTAAGTTGCAAGCAACAGACAATTGCATTAAGTAAAGTGCATAATGTAAACAACACATTCATCCTTAGACAAAGCATCATTAGGTTATCCCTAGTAGCAACAGCACATCCACAACCTTAGGGGTTGCTGTCACTCCCCCAGATTCAATGGAGACTGAACCCACTATCTAGCATAAATACTCCCTCTTGGAGTCACAAGCATTCACTTGGCCAGAGTATCAACAAGCAACGGAGAGCATGCAAGATCATAAATAACATAGTCATAATATTTCAGTATTCAACTTGACATAGTATCAATATTCATTGGATCCCAGCAAACACAACATGTAGCATTACAATAAGATGATCTTGATCATGATAGGCAGCTCACAAGATCTAAACATGATGGCACAAGTGGAGAAGACAACCATCTAGCTACTGCTATGGACCCATAGTCCTGGGATGAGCTACTCACACATCACTCCGGAGGCGGGCATGGCGATGTAGAGCCCTCCGGTGATGATTCCCCTCTCCGGCAGGGTGCGGGAAGAGCTTCAGAACCCTCCTGAGTTAGGGTCGACGACGGCGGCGACATCAGAACTCTTTCTGGAATATGACTCGGGTATTTAGGGTTTTCGCGTCGGGGGGAATAAATAGGCGAAGGGGCGGCATCGGTGGAGGCTCGAGGTGCCCACACCCCTGGCGGCGTGGCCAAGGGCCCACCCGCGCGAGGAGGGGTGTGGCCACCTCGGTGCCCCCTTCATCTCTCCTTCGGACACCGTGTACGTGTTGGAAAAATGGGACTTCCATCTTTGTTTCGTGCAATTCCGAGAATATTCGCAGAACAACTTTTCTGGAACCAAAAACAGCAGAAAACAGGAACTGGCACTTCGGCATCTTGTTAATAGGTTAGTCCCGGAAATACATAAAATGATATAAAGTGTATATAAAACATGTAGCAATTGGCATAATATAAGCATGGAACATCAGAAATTATAGATACGTTGGAGACAACGTATCACTTCACCGCGCTGAGAAAGCAGTCTTGCCATCAGACTTCCTGGGGAACTCGCTGACGACTTTATCAAAGTCACCTGCAACCTGGTGCCCAAGCAGCAGCTGGAAGGTGAGCTCTGAGCCGCGTACCGTCTATGTGCGCGAGTTGTCGGGGGGTTACCCCCGGTAGGGTAATGATGAGGTCAAGACATGTAAGGTTAATGTAGTAAGCTGTCCGAGGTAACGATTGAGCAAGGACGCAGGAGGCGTCATCCGACCTAAGGTGTACGTCTGAGGTATATTCTCCGAGGTATATCCTCCGAGGTATCAACCTCGGGGCAGTCAGCTAGCTACCACATAAGGTATTCTCTACCGAGGTTGGCACCTTGTACCTGAGAACGACACTGATATATTGAGAGAGGAAAGGCAGGAGAGGGGTTTACTTCCTCACGAAGGCCCCGAACCTGGGTACATCGTGGTGTCTTTTGTGTTCTTGGCTTTCTCGGTCTCTTGTTCATGTTCTTGTGGTTTCTTCCATGTTCTTGCTTGTGCACATCTTGAGTGCATAAACCCTCCCCGGATTCCCCAACGACCATTCGGCCCCAACTAAGCCATACCCATGGCATCTGCCGTGATCCCACCACGACAGTTGGCACCCACCGTGGAGCAGATTGAGGCGTTGGTGAAGTTTCCATCCGGACGGGCTCCTCTGAGTGTGTTTCTTTCTGGCCTTGTTACCAAATCGGCGAGTTCGCCTTTGTGAGTGACAATGCGGGGTGCTTCGCCGGCAAGCCTTTCCCCACCAATGGTTTCCTCATGATGCTCGGCAGTTTCCCCACATACGTTGCTGTCGAGGTGGTTCGCGAGTACCCGGACAGGCTCGTGGACGACGAAACTCCACTCCTGGCGGCTTTGGGCCAACGTGTTACTCGCCCTCCGAGGTGTGTGGAGGTGATGGTGGCTGGTACCCAGCCTGCAGCCAGCAAGCGGATGCTGGCAAAGTCGCGCTAGCCGAGGTGGAGGCGACGCCAACCGCGCTGCTAAGAAATCAGGTCGGGCGCGAAGTTTCCGTACGAGAAACCTAGTAAGAATGAGCAGTTGGGCATGCCAAGGGAAGAATTTCCCTTAGAATCTATCGTTGATAGGTTAGCTCGGCCACTCGCAGTAGAGGCAAGTGTGGAGCATCCGGTGGCCGGGTTAGAGGCAGAGCGCCAGAGAGTGATGAGAGAAGCTCGGTTGCTGGCCGAGGCTAAGCAGCAGTTCGATATAGAGCAGAAGGAGTACAATGCGGCACATGGTATAAGGATGGTTTTACTCCGGTTGTGCGGCGTAAGAAAGCTGCTCTTTCAACCGAGGCAAGGACCTCTATGAGGAGATGGTTAGGGCTGCAGTCTCGGGCTCGAGTAGGCAACAAGTAGCAGGTCAGCTACTGGTAGGCCGGTGTATAGTTCACCAGCCAAGAACCTTAGAGCAGCCGAAGCAGTAAAGGGCCGGGCTATCGGAGTTGATCGGAGAGATGCATGGCGCGAGCAGCAGAAGCGGCTCAATGAGTTAGTGCATGTGGCCAGCAAGCAAAATGAAGCCCTCCGCAAGGCCGGGCTTGGCGGTTCGCAGGCGGTCCATTCGGTTAGGCCAGTTAGCCAGAGGTCCAAGGGCAAGCCTCGTCTCCACACGTCGGAAGAGCCGATCGTGCCCGGAGTGTCACTTCAGGTCGGAACAAGGAGATGCAGCTGCAGGTGTACGATCCGGTGTTAGCTGGGAAGCAAAAGGTCGGCAACACTAGCCGAGCCAATGGAGACCCCGGCCCAGGTGATGCAAGCCGAGCTAAAGGCCGTTCAGCTCAGGGAATCAGAATGGTGGGCAAGCAGCGTCAGCTGGCCGAGGTAAAACCACTCAGCCCCCGAGGCATCAGCAGCAACCCCAGCGCAGAGCAGTATCAGCAAGAGCCGGAGTATGTTCCGCAGACCGAAGGCGCGGTCGGTCAGGTGGCGACCGATATGATGATGGAAATTCAGCCATGGAGCGGGCTGGATTCATAGAGTGGATGATGATTGGGAGAGCGTATCGGAGCTCGGACGTTGCCTACAGGTGACGCGCGATACAAGCTAGATCGGATTTACATGTCCGAGAGTTGGAAGAGGAAGGCCCTCCTGGTCCGGCGTGTTTTGGACCTCGGATCATGAAGGAACCACCTCCACCAGTGTCACAGTTTCAGTTGGGTCGGAGTACCAGGCCGTACAATGGGAGCACCAAGCGCAAGATTGGCTAGCTGATTATGTTTCAGCAGTATACATTGCGGGGGGCAATCGCCGATGGGCGGTCCGGTATCTCCCGCACATGTTGGAAGGTCCTGCTCGGATCTGGCTGAACAATTTGCCGGAGAATAGCATCAATTGCTGGCTGGATTTAGAGGAGGCATTCAATAGCAACTTCGCCAGCACTTACAAGAGGCCAAACCGACCTCAGCTTTTGCTGGCGTGCAAGCAGGAGGACAATGAGACCGACCGAGAATTCTTGACTCGGTGGAGCAATGTTCGGAACTCCTGTGAGGGAGTTATCGAAGCACAGGCTATAGCGTGGTTTGCTGATAGATGTTGGTATGGTAGCATGTTGTGGCAGAGGCTCCAGAGAGATATGCCAAAGACTCTGGTCGAGACGATTCGGATAGCTGATTCCTATGCCCTTGGCGATCCGATGCAGCCTCTGATGGATGGGAATGCCGGAACAGGAGGAATCCGATGAACAATCGCAACAACGGACCGAGGTTTGATAACCGTCAAGAGTTCGGGCAAAAAGAGGAGAGAACCAGATTTCCAAGTCAATGCTGTAAACCAAGTCAGTCCGGACCTGGAGGCGCCAGAAACCGAAGACTGAGGGTCAGGTGGTCTCGAATCAGAACCAGAATCAGGGAGGTGGTGCGAGCAGTGGCAGGAGGCCGGACCACCTGTAACTTACGAGTCATTGGTGAATGGGCCATGTATCTATCATGGCAGGAATGCAAAACACCCAACCATACCACTCTGCAGTGTAGTTTTCATCACCGAACCGCTGCAGAAGGGGCGAAAGCTGGGACAAACCGGAGGGCCACCGAACCAATGGTGTAGACCTCAATATCCAACGTGCAGCAGCAGCATAAGCCGACCATGCGGCGCAGAATCAGAGCTTAACCGGAGCAAATTCAACCCGGTGCATGTGGCCCAAAACCAAAAGATGGTGCAGGGAAACCGGTGAATGCAGTAGTGAGTGCCCAGGGCAACAACAACAACGGTGGTGCCGGACAAGCCAAACGTGGTCCTTTGAGAATCAGAGGTATGAGAACCCCGGTAATGATTATAGGAAGTACATCAGAGTTACGTGGTGTTTGTGACTGAGTCAACTGAGAAGAAGAGTATGCTGAGGCGTGCCAAGGAGGTGAATGCAGTAACTCCAGCAGTGTGAAATACATGAATTGGTCCGAGCAAGAGATCACTTGGAGCAGGCAAGATACACCTCGGATCATGCCGAGCCCTGGAAACTATGCACTGGTGGTGGATCCGACGTTTTTGGGCCGACCAACAATGTGAGATTCCCGAGTCTTGGTGGACAATGGGAGTGCCATAAATATCATGTACCGAGACACCATGGTCAAGCTGGGATACTCACCGAACCAGTTGCAGCCTAGCACTGTACGTTTCACGGTATTGTGCCCGGGGTCTCTTGTGCACTATGGGAAAGATTTGGGTCGATGTGGGTTTTGGTACCCGAGATAACAGCCGAGTTGAAAGTCTTGAGTTCGAGGTTGTGGACTTGCAGAGCCCTTACCATGCCTTGCTGGGAAGGCCGCATTGGCCAAGTTCATGATCTCCACTCATGTGGCCTACCTAAAGATGAAAATGCCGGGGCCAAGGGAATATAAAACCATTTCTGGTGACTACAAGAAGGCTATGCAATGTGCCTCAGCGGGATCTAGTTTAGCCACTGGACTGGAGAACCCAGAGCGTTTCGCATCATTGGTGCTGGCATGGACGAGAAATAGGAAAGCGCGCTCTGTCACTTCCTCCGTGAGAATCGGGACATTTTTGCATGGTCGGCTAAAGACCTGCCAGGTGTTCCGAGGGAGTTGGCAGAGCACTCTTTGTTTGTTCGGCCAGAGGTGAAACCAGTGCGTCAACCGACGCGGCGGCTCTCAGATGACCGAAGAAAGGTGGTACTCGAAGAACTGGCGAAGTTACTGGCTGCAGGCTTCATCATGGAAGTGCTGCATCCGGACTGGATATCTAATCCAGTCCTCGTGGAGAAAAAGAAGGACGAACCGGCGATAGTCAAGGTGTGGCGCATGTGCATTGACTTCACCAACCTGAACAAGGCGTGCCCGAAGGATCCCTTTCCTTTACCTCGGATTGATCAAGTGATCGATTCTACGGCTGGATGTGAGCTGTTGTCTTTTATTGATGCATATTCTGGTTTTCACCAGATCCCACTGAACACTGATGATCAAATAAAGACTGCCTTTATTACCCCGTATGGGGCGTATTGCTATCGTGTCATGTGTTTCGGTTTGAGAAATGCCGGGGCAACTTATCAAAGGTGTATGCAGAAGTGCTTACACTCTCAAATGGGCAAGAATGTGCAAGTGTATGTGATGACATTGTTATCAAAACTAAAAAGAAGCATACTCTCATCGAAGACCTCGAAGAGACATTTGCAAACTTAAGAAAGTATCGGTTGAAACTTAACCCGGACAAGTGCACCTTTGGTGTCCCGGCTGGAAAATTGCTCGGTTTCCTCGTATCGAGCCGAGGTATAGAGTTAACCCGGCTAAGATCCGAGCGATCGAAAGAATGAAGTTGCCGAACTGTTTAAAAGATGTGCAGAAGTTCACGGGATGCCTTGCATCTTTAAGTCGGTTTGTAAGTCGGCTAGGAGAAAAAGCCTTACCATTGTATCAACTTATGAAGAAAAGTACCAGTTTCACTTGGACCCCGCAGGCGGACGCGGCGTTCAATGAGCTGAAGAAGATGTTGTCCACTGCTCCGGTGTTGGCGTCCCCTTTGCAGAATGAACCGATGTTGATATACATTGCGGCTACAAACCGGGTCGTAAGTGTTGCAGTGGTGGTGGAGCGAGACGAAGGAGGCAAATCGGTGCAGAGACCAATCTACTACCTGAGCGAGGTGATATCCACGTCGAAGCAAAACTACCCCACTACCAGAAGATGACGTACGGAGTATACCTGGCGGTTAAGAAACTGAAGCATTACTTCCAAGAGCATCCCATGACGGTGGTATGTGATGCTCCAATCTCGGAGATCATCGGATGCAAGGACGCAACTGGGCGAGTTGCCAAATGGGCGATCGAGGTATCTCCATATACTCCGCATTATGAAAGGCGAGATGCAATCAAGTCGCAGGCGCTACCGGACTTTTTATGCGATTGGGCCGAGATGCAATATGAGCCGCCCTTGCCGGACTATAATTATTGGAAGATGCACTTTGATGGGTCCAAGACCAAGGTCGGATTAGGTGCCGGCATAGTCCTAACCTCGCCGAAGCAAGACCAGTTGAAGTATGTGCTGCAAATCCATTTCTCGGCGTCGAACAACGTGGCGGAGTATGAGGCCCTGATCCATGGGCTCAAGGTGGCAAAGGAGATAGGTGTCCGGCGTATAGAATGCTTCGGCGATTCAGCTTTGGTGGTGCATCAATCCACCGGCACTTGGGATGCATTGGATGCGAACATGGAGTTGTATCGGTTTCATGTGCAAAAGGTGTCTGGGTTCTTCGAAGGATGTGAGTACAAGCACATACCTCGGGGGAGAATGAAGCCGCCGACGTATTGTCAAGCTCGGTTCATCCAAAGAACCGGTGCCACCGGGGATAGCTGAACCATTTGAGAACTCCTTCAATCAAGCCTCTCCTGACTCCGAGTCAATTTTCTTACCGCCAAGTTCGGAGTCTGAGCCTATTCCTATGGAGGTAGACGTCGGATGCGTTTGGCCGGACTCGGGGACTGCTTCGCAGTATCCGAGGACTGATGGAGCTTTTCCTATGGAGATAGATGATGGGAACTTCGGGTCTGACCCGGGGACTTCGCACCAACACTCGGGGACTGGCCGAGCAATGGTGGAGGAAATCATGAAGGAGATCATGGCGACCGAACCAATGGAGATAGATGAGAGGCTTTTTCCTCTGCATCCAGTGCCGGAATGGGCGGAGCAGATCATGAACTTCATAGCCGATGGAAGTTTGCCAAGTGACAACCGAGGCAAGGAGAATCCAGAGGAGAGCTAAGGGATACACCATCATCAACAAGGAGCTATACAAGAGAAGTGTGACCGAGGTGTTGCAGGTGTGTCGAACCAGCTGAAGGCAAGGAGATGCTTTTAGAGATCCACCAAGGAGAATGTGGACATCATTGCAGCACAAGAGCTCTGGTGGCCAAGGTGTTCCGGCACGGGTTCTATTGGCCCACCGCCAATGCCGATGCAGAAGATATAGTTCGGAAATGTGAAGGGTGCCAAAGGTTCGCCAAGCAGCAGCACATGCCAGCTTCGGCGCTCAAGACCATTCCTATCACGTGGCCCTTTGCAGTTTGGTGTCTGGACATGGTGGGAGAATTCAAGCCAGCCCGAGGCAATATGACTCACATACTGGTGATGGTGGACAAATTCACTAAGTGGATCGAGGTGAAGCCAATCCGAAAGGTGGATGGTCATACGGCAGTGACCTTTTTGAAGGAAATAATCCTGAGATATGGATATCCTCATAGTATCATTACAGACAACGGCACGAACTTTGCTGTCGGAGAGTTTGCTCGGTTCTGCATGAGTAAGGGAATTCGACTTGATGTAGCCTCGGTGGCTCATCCACAGGCTAATGGGCAAGTAGAAAGGTCAAATGCATTGGTATTGGCCGGAATCAAAGCTCGGCTATAGAACCACTGTTGAAAACACCGGGGTGTTGGATCGATGAGATACCAGCAGTTCTGTGGGGTCTAAGGACCACACCGAACAGATCAACTGGCTATACGCCATTTTTCATGGTCTATGGGGCCGAGGCAATGCTGCCAACCGACATTGAATATGATGCGCCCAGAGTGGCAATGTACACAGAAGCCGAGGCTAAAGAAGCTCGGGAAGATGCTGTAGATTTGCTTGAGGAAGCAAGAGAATTGGCCTTATCTCGGTCAGCAATATATCAGCAGGGTCTCCGACGCTATCAAAGCCGGCATGTAAAACCCCGAAAGTTTAATGAAGGAGACCTAGTGCTGAGGCTTGTGCAGCGCAGTAAAGGCCGGCACAAGTTGTCACCTCCATGGGAGGGACCGTACATTGTGAGCCGAGCTCTGCACAATGATTCATACTATCTTATAGATGCACAGGACCAAGGGGAGATGGGCTGGAGACCCGATTGGAGCTTCAGCGTCCATGGAATGTAGCTCTACTCCGACCCTTCTACTGTTGAAGGAAGTAATGTATGTACCTCGGCTGATCTTTAAATAAAAACTTCGGCACCTCGAGAGTGAGCTCGGGGACTGCCTCGCTCTTATGATTGCATGTTCTTTTTGTTTGTACTCTTTCTTCGTTCGTATGCCGACTATTTTGAACCTCGTCTCAAACTTCAAGTACTGTATGCTATGTAACTAATCTTGTGACTCGACTGACGAACGCCAGCATGGCAGTCAAGAGCAAAGACGAAAGAACATGGGAAACATGAAAATGAACTCGGGGACTCGGTCCAAAAAGACAGTTCGGCATATGTCGTTTACTAACCCCTGTTTTTACTTTTTTTATGTCGGATGACTTTGAAACATACCTCGGAATTTACCAAGTACTGTATGCTATGAACAACAATCTTGTGACTCGACTGTCGAACGCCAGAATGGCAGACAAGAGCAAAGAATGCCAAATATAGTAAACACGAAAGTAAACTCGAGCAATCATTCAAAAGGATTCGACATAAAGCTTAGAAAAGCATGGTTCGAATGAGCATAATAGTAATAGAGGTAGCAAAGGAACTACTTAAGTTTGATTACATCTGCGTCCCGGCATACCGGGGATTTAATGAAGTTTTTTGGCCAAGCATAAGTTCAGGTCGAGGCATCAGGAATTACGTCGGCAGCAGCCGATGCAGCAGGGATTTCGTCCGGAGCCGAGGTAGCCTGGGAAGTGCTGGCAACGTCGGCAGTAACCTCGGCATCAGGTTGTGGAGAAGCCTCGGTTTCTGCTTCGCGGGTTTCACCGCCGTCACCTTGCTCGGCCTCGACGTCGGATTCTGTTTCGTATTCCTCGTCTTCTGGCTCGTAATCCTCGGCGTCGGAGTAGGTGTCTCCTTCGCTCAAGTTCTTGTGTTGGCATATCCAGCGAAGAAGGCAGCCATCTTTTCGCGGCGCTTGATGAGAATTGGGTCCGAGGACCAGGGCGAGCCTCGGCGAAGAGTGTCCATCTTTTCGAGGTCGATCTTCTCGCACCAAGTCATGATGAATTTGAGAGCGGCATCAGCTCCAGCGCGAGCTGAAGATGAACGCCACTCTCGGAGTCTTTGTTCGGCTTCACGAAGCTTGGCGGCGAGCTCGGGCGTAGTTTGGGAGCGTCGGCAAGAGGCCATAAGGCTCGGAAAGCAGACCTGCGTCGAGGAGTTCGGACCCAATGGTTTCAAGGGATGGATCCGAGCTTGATGGCCACGATGTGGTCCTCAACGGTCCATCGGGGTTCGTCTCGTTACGCCTCTCCTGTGCGAGCAGTGATATTGCGGGCCGAGACTTGGGTGTAGGTGAAGTGCTCTGCAGGGATAGCCTGTTAATAATGAAAGAAACAGTTCGGCAAAGAGCCAGTAATGTTGAGGACAAAGCAAGGCTAAGGGGGGCAAGAAGCTTACTGTCCATTTCTTGGTTGATATGTTGCAGCGTCGGGAGGAGCTGGTTAACCGAAGCTTGAAGGGCTTCATAAGCCTCGGTGGCCGAGGTGGCGCGGGCCTCGGCTAACTGGAGCGCATTCTCGTGATCCTTGGCGGCATCCTCCCGAAGTTTCTTCTCTGTTTCGACAACACTGGCCTTTTCCGCCTGCAGCTGCTCTTTTTCAGACGTCCGCAGCTCAGTGATGCGCTTGAGCTCCTTTACCAGACGAGCTACTTCGGCTTTCTCTTGTTGCTAGCTTCGTCCAAAGAGTTCTTTTCTGCAAGGACGGCCTTGTGCTCGTCGTGGAGTTTCTTGTGGTCAAACAAGAGGGTATGAAGATATCCGTGCGGACGTTCATAGCATTCTGCAAGGAAGAAAAATATAGCTCGGTTAGAAAGGCTATACCTCGACAAGAGTCTCGGGGACTCGGAGTCAATCATTGGGAAAATGTTGCCGGGGTATGCCTCGACAGGAGTCTCGGGGACTCGTACCCGAGGTGCATGCTAAAGTGAGATAAAATGGATTGGATACGTCGGATGAAAATGGAGAGTTAAGATTCAAGCCAAACAATTTTAACTCCGGCGGAGCGTCAATAGTTTACCTCGAATCTCGGGGACTGGAGATGGTGGATATTAGAGGAGATACTGCATGAAAGTAAAGAAAGTGGAACTTACGTTGACAGCTCGAGTAGCAAGCAAAGCAGAAGTTTGCATTTCAAGCATGCGTCGGGCGCAGGCGCTGCTCCCCGCAGGATGCTCGTCCCCTTGGGCGGTCAAGGAGGCAGAAGAGACCTCGTCCATGTCTGCAGAATTCCAGTCTGCATTGTAGTGTTCCAAGGAGCCGAGGCTCTGGTCACTATCAGTGCGCAGAGGAGGAAATCCCCACGGTCCGCCCTGCTCGATGCCCCTAACCGAGGCCTCCAAGGCCAAAGTAGCCTCGGAGCTTGAAGCAGGCCGGTTATCCAATATAAGAGATGCCCTCCGAGCATATTCTTCGGCCGGAGGGGCAGTCTCATCAATGGGTGCGGCGAATGGAGGAATTCGGCGTGTCCCGGGGGAGGAGACCTCGGTTGCATCCTTGAGGGAGAAGAGATAGTCAGGGTGCCAGACCCAGATGTTGGTTTGGGGGTGACCTTAGACTTCACCGTCTTTTTTCTTTCTCCTTGCCCTTCTCCAACGGCAAGGTAGTCTGGCGAACTGGTTTTTGGGGCTGCTGCTTGGGCTGTTGCTTCTGCTGATGCTTCTGCTGTTGCTGCTGTTGGTTGCGGGCAGTCTGGCTGCGGGGGAGAGTCGAGGCTCCGGCAAGGCGGTAGCCGGAGTTCTGGCGCGATTGATCGCATCCGTTTGAGGACGCGGAGAAGTCTGACCTCGGGTGGGGGCAGATTTCCCCAAGGCCGGGCCAGACCTCGGTGGAGGAGATCGGGGCGAGAGTTCGTCGGGGTGGTCGTGGCTTCAGAGGCACCAACGGGTGCAGTCATGGAGGATACCTCCTGATCCACGTCTATGGGGGCACTGCAACGAAAAGAAGATGGTCAAGTGTTAATACCGAGATAATATGTTTAAGCAACAAACATTGTTGGCTATAGAAGCAAAGCATTACCCATCCGAGGTAGGAACCTCTGCCCCCCCGGGCATGAGGAGGAAGTCCGGACTTCTTCAGCCGGCGTTCTTGACCGGAGCCTCAGTGGGTCCGGAGGCTCCAGTGGCGGATGGTTCGGCGGCCGAAGTTGCGGCACCAGCGCGTTTCCGGCTGGTTGCTGGAGTAAAGTTCGGAAGGTGAGGAAGGCGGGAGAGAGGTACCGCGTTTATTGGTTCCATGACGAGGAACCCCTCCTCGTCATCCGAAATCTCTTGAACTGAAGCTTGTGCTTGAGGCTTACCGCGGTGGTGATGCGGGCCGAGGCAATGGGCATAAATCCTCGTCCAGGGTCCACGTTGGATGGTGGGTCCTCGACAGGGAGATCCGCCGAAGTGGTCCACGGGATGGACTCCATCCTCGGCGGTTTGGGGGCGAACAGCTGTATGGCAGACATATGAAAAGGAGTTAGGAAGAAAAATTATCAAGACCTCAAATTTCCAGGGGTCAGTTCGAGGTCTGGAACCTCGGTTTGTTCCGAAGTCTCAGGAAGAGACATCTCGGCAGAATCAATCTGCAGAGAATGCACAGAAGTTTAGCAAAGGAAAGGTAAATCTGGAATCTAAGGCTATATCTGGCTAACTTAGGAGGAGTTGGGCGATTGTTTATATACATAGAGGCATATCTATGCTAGGCGAACATCTATCCGAGGCATGAAACTAATTTCTACCCAAAAGAGTATGCGGGGTAAGATCTACCGGAGGAGATAAATAGAGTTTTATTCAAGAACATATGAAGAACCAAAGCGCGAAGAGGAAGAAACTAGAGCAATGCCAGGGTATCAAGAAAGGGAGTACATACCGTGAAAATGAGGTGCTGAAGGGCGGCGCCGGTGACGTGGTCGCAGCGGCGACGAAGGAGCTGCTCGTCGGCGGCGGCGGGAACGCGTTTCCTCTTAACTAGAAGCGGCGGCACTGGTTGCGATGGAGGCGAGACGGCGAGTGGATGAGGAAGAAGAGGGAAGCACTGCCCTGGGCCTGTATTTATAACCACGGGCGGTAACTGCGCACTACGCGTGGTTATCGGAGCGGCGAGTGGGATCGTTTGTACATAATGGCCCACGTGGCACGAAGATAGCGGTGGGCGAGCAGGCCACAAGATCGGTTGCAGGAGGCAAACCATCGTGCGGCGCGGTTACTGGAGCGCGAAGCGGCGCAAGCGGGAAATCCCCGATACGTGGGCCGCGTGGTGGAAAGCACTCGAGTGAATAGTGTTCTCTGACCGAAGTCAGTAAGGATGCAGAAATCGAGGGGTTGACGTCCGAGATCTCGGCGGATACTTCGGAAAGCAGTATGGCACGAGGAACAGACCGATGGATTTCTCGGAGTATTGGTTCGGTAACATGCAAAACATTGTAGCACATGTGGTTTCGGGTTGAACCTGGTGCGGCCTTTCATCGAGGCTACAAGACCACATCAGCTTCGGGGACTACTGTCGGGGGTTACCCCCGGGTAGGGTAATGATGAGGTCAAGACATGTAAGGTTAAGGTAGTAAGCTGTCCGAGGTAACGATTGAGCAAGGACGCAGGAGGCGTCATCTGACATAAGGTGTACGTCCGAGGTATATTCTCCGAGGTATATCCTCCGAGGTATCAACCTCGGGGCAGTCAGCTAGCTACCACAGGAATAAGGTATTCTCTACCGAGGTATAGGATCAGGAGTGTTATCCGAGGTTGGCAGCAAGGATCGAGGCATGTCAGAGAGGTCACGGGCGTCGCAGAGCTCGTAGCCCGAGGCTTCAGAGGACGGCGAGGTCCGTCCACGGGTTTCCGGAAGCTCGGGGGCCTAGGACCTGACTCGGCTATTTCGGGAAAGGTCTACAGGCTAGACCTCGGCAGGCTACTGAAGTATGACCGGAAGAGGAAAGCTAGGCCTGGCTGGCCTGACAGTCCGGCCGTTGAGCTGGCAGGAGGCAGAGGCTTGTCTTCTACCTTTTGGCCATGCCATTGTCAGTTGTAGGCAGGGGTAAAAATGTACTTCGGCCTGTGTATATATGCGGCATCTCTACCTCCAGGGAGGAGGAGGGCGAAAACCCTAGCTCATTTCCCCTTCATAGTTTCATCTTCTATCTAGAGCTCTCACTTGAGCAGCATCATACAGCTCGAGGAGCACCTTGTACCTGAGAACGACACTGATATATTGAGAGAGGAAAGGCAGGAGTAGGGGTTTTACTTCTTCACAAAGGTCCCGAACCTGGGTACATCGTGGTGTCTTTTGTGTTCTTGGCTTTCTCGGTCTCTTGTTCATGTTCTTGTAGTTTCTTGCATGTTCTTGCTTGTGCACATCTTGAGTGCATAAACCCTCCCCGGATTCCCAACGACCATTCGGCCCCAACTAAGCCATACCCATGGCATCTGCCGTGATCCCACCACGACACGAGTAGTCTCCCATGATAGTCGACCCCATGTTGAATGGTGCAGCCAAAGCGTCGATGTTGCTTGGCGCTGGCTTGTTGGGGAAGATGCCCTGATGAACGGTAGTCAAACCTCCAGTCGACTTGGCCATCGCAGCAGATGCGTACGCGCAGACCTTGTCGACAAAGCCTGCAGCCTGCTCCAGGGTGCTGTTGTTGCTAGAAGAGTCGGCAGGAGGTGCGCAACCGCAGGTGCCTGCAATGAAAGAAGGAATCAGCTTCCAGTCGAAAGATACAGGAGTTCAAATGGAAAAACATATCAAAGCAGCAAAATATTATGGCCAACAACATTAGCATGCGCGAGTAGGCGATCAACTTGTGTCTTCTCCAGCTCGCGTTTATCATTTTCGAGCTGCTTCGCCTCCTCGAGTGCTTTCTTGGTACCTTCGGCTTGAGCCTCTAGCTCTGTCACTCGAGTGGCTGCAGCTTTCTGGTTGACTATGAAGGAAATAGCATTGAAGTAATGAAGGAAACATAAAGATTAGACTGTGACGAACTTTAAAGGACTTACGCTTTGCCTACTTCAAGTCAGCTAGGAGCTGATTCCTTTCCTGCTCCAGGCGGACGTATGCTTCAGCTCCTGCTACTTGTTGACGGTAGAAGGGCTGCAAGGTGTAAATGCACAAAATTTGCCGAGGTGACCCTCGACACATGTCAAAGAAATAATATAGCTCGATGGCACGATGGATGTAAAACTGAAACTCAGTGATTAAAGATCTAAGAAATAGATAAACATGAGGTAGAAAACATATCATTGTATGGGTATAGAACAGTTGTAGCAATCAACAAATCATTGTTTTAGTATATCTCAATTTGATAAAATATTAAATCAAGGGTTTAATTCGTTAAAAAAATACAGTACGTAGGAAAGATCGTACCGTTATAACAACTGAAAATTAGCTAGCCTTCAGCCCGGTGAGGAGCTGAGGGAGTCGTCGTGCTAGGAAGCAGCAGTCTAGAGTGCGTGAGGGCTGGAAGCAACGGTCGGCGGACAATACTGTCGGAGTGGAGACGGCCGATCGGAGGCGTGAGTAGGAGAGACGTAGCAGTAAAGAAGGACAACGAGGCCAGGGTAGGAATACAAGAGAGGTCGTGGGATAAGACCTATGATACAGGGAAGAAGGGAGTCGACGAGGACCTGTGCATATCGGTCTCGAGGTGCGTTTGGCTATTTCGATCGAGAGAATAGCCATCATGCACCACTACGAAACTCAAAATATCCCAAATACACTTGTGAAAACCAACATGCCAAATAGCGCCCATTTAAGTTTTTATGCCGAAATACCAATATTGTCTAACCGAGACTAATAGAACAAGATAAACACATGAATGCCCTTACCTTTTCACATATGTACTCTTCATTCAACAGAATTAAAGAACATTTCAGTTAGACAATCTTACTGGAATTTGCACACAACATCACATTCTTTGTGCCTAACTTTTAAAATGGCATACACCATACGATCGATGGAAGATCAAAAATGGGAATGAACATTATTTGTGTTTGTGCTATTTGTGAACCTATGTGCTATTTGTGAGTGTTGAACTAAGTGGGAGTTATGTTCTATGTGAGAGACATATGGATTTTTATTTATGTATGGTTGAGACCATTATATTGTGCTTGGTATCTATGGTTTATTCTTTACATCTCTATGCACAAGGTATGTTCGCCATCTCAAGTCTCAACCTAGTGTGTGTTTGCTTTTCTTTATCATGTTGTTGTATCTTGTTGAAAATTATTCCTCACTATATGTGTGTATTTGCATTCCAAGGCAAACTTATTATATGCACACATTTAGGGGAGTTCTTTTCATTCCTTGTTGAAAAAACATGATCTAGTTGTGGAATTCTTGTGCAAATCCGAGTGTTGTCATCTAACACCAAAAAGGGGGAGATTGAAAGAACATTTATTGAACCCTTGTTTTGTGTGTTAGTTGACAACACTTAGATAATCTAATCCATGTGTTAAGTGGTGCAGATTGAGTTATTTGAATCATGTGTGTACCAACACCAAAAAGAAGAAGAAAAGAGCAAGTTAGCTAATCTCCCAGAACCGGATATTTTGTACCGGAAGTTCTCCCAGAACCGGAATATCCGGTCCCATGAGTTGCTTAGAAAACGGCTAAGGACAACCGGATATTTGTCACCGGAATTTTACCCAGAACTGGAATATTCGGTCCGAGGATTTGCTCGAAAAACAGCTAAGGACTCGAGCCAAAACTGCCATTTCTCCCCTACACTCCATCGGATATTTGGGGCCGGAAAGTTTCTCCGGACCGGAATATCCGGCCAACCGGAATATCCGGTCATGACTTGAACCGGAATTTCCGGTCCCTGTTTCTTCAACGGGCAGAATTTCTAGAGGGGTATAAATACCCCTCCACCTATCTCCAGCCAGCTAGCTCGCCCAAAATATCTTAACCTCCATTGTTGCAAGCTCAAGTCTACAAGATCTCCCAATCCCTCCACCAAACTCGTTGATCTTTGGAGGACTGAAGGAGAAGGCTCCGATCTACATCTTCACCAAGCCGTTCTTCATTTCCCCCTCATTCACTTGAGGGACAATTTTCTAGGGTTTCCACTAGGAAAACCTAGCCATTGTTGTACTTAATTGATTGTCTTTGTGACAGATTGTAGTTGTTCGGGAGCCCCAATTCTTTGTGGGTTGTGCCCCGAATCGTTGCTGTAAAGGCTCTGGATTCCGCCTCGAAGGATTCCGATGGTGGAAGGTGAACCAATCCTTTGTGGTGCGGTTCATCGGAGAATAGGGTGAGCCTTTGTGGCATTGAGGTTCAACTTTGTGGTGCCTCACACCTCTCCAATGAGACGTACTCCCTTAACAAGGAGGAACTCGGGATTACATCCGTGTTTCCATGTGCTTTCACTTCGGTTACTTCTATCCTTGTTTACCGCCTTTACTTTGTATATCGTGCTTAGTTGCTAGCTTGTCATATAGGTAAATTCACCGTAGTTGCATATCTAGAGAATTTACCTTTTGTGTCAAGCCTAATTTGGAAAAGAACTAAAATTTGGAGTAGCACCTATTTACCCCCCTCTAGGTGTCATACCTATCCTTTCATATGGTATCAGAGCCTAGGCTCTCTTGTTGGGCTTAACCGCCTAAGAGAAGTATGACACAAAGTGAGGATGAGGCCGATCATGCCAAGGCTAATGAGGCTCTTGAAAAGGCCAAAGCCACCACGACATCCATGGACGATATCAAAGCGTTGGAAACAACATTGACATCATCCATGAATGTCAAATTTGATGAGTTCCGTGGCATGTTCATGAAATTCGCAAATGGCAAGCTTTCGGAACTCATCCCACTAGAGGGTGTCTCTAACTCTGATGAGGTTGATTCGAGGAGGATAAAGAGAAAAAGAAAAAGGGGGTTGAAACCGATACTGTTGGTATAATGACACCTAGGGGTGCCACCAACATGGCCTAATCCGGCTAGTCCAGGGTGGCCCATAAGTGGTGGTGAAGGCTTTTGCCTACCGGGCGGCCCAGATAGCCGATGACCAAGGAAGGCGGATGCCGGCAAGGAGGAGGCCCAAGACGAAGCCCAGAAGGCCACCAAGACCAAGATGGAAGGCGGAAGACTTGCCGGCTAGGTTTAGGACTCTGCATACTTGCCGGATACGTAATCCCCTTGTAACCCTAGGTCCGGCAGCCTATATAAGCCGGACCAGGGAAGCCTCTAAGGTATCCAATCTACTCATTGTAACCTGCGATACGGCGATTTGCCATATAGTGAGTTATAGCAGCACGTAGGGCTCCGCCACCGCCGTGGAGCCTGAAGCTGAGTAATCCGTCGTGTTCGATCCCGACCTCGACGATGTCCACCTTCTTCCCCTTGCGTAACCCTCGGCTAGAGGACCCCCGTCTCCTATCTCAGATGCCGATACGACGACAGTTGGCGCCCACCATGGGGCATAAGGCGTCACGTTCCAGGCGGGAACACTTGGCGGCATCGGCGAGACCATCGCCGTTGGCTGCACCATCCGCGTCGGCTCCATGGGCTACGTCCAAGACGACGCATCTTGGACACCGGCAAACGATGGGCTCATCGCGTACACTCTTGTTCCAATTGGCGACATCGAGCTCTTCATCGGCTTCACCCAGAAGCCATGGGTTTCCCGAAAAACCACACCCTTTGGGGACCCACCCGCCACCCGGAGTTCGACTACTCGCAAGACGGATCTGAATCCGCCTCCTCCTGGGAATCCACAGATTCAGATTCCCACTTCATCGGCGTTGCGACATGAGATCCGACTCCCAGCCGCACAGCGGCGATCCTGAATCCATCCTCCCTGCCCTGCATGACGATGCATTGTCAGATGCCGGATCCAGATCTACTGTTCCTGTCAACGTAGATTCTGAGTCCGAAGAAGACTCTGCCAGCATGTTCAAAACTCGTGTAAAGCAATGCTTCGCTCCAGCCGATCCGGCACCTTCCGAGGTAGCAGCAAGCTCCGGGTCAACCATGCAGCAGGCCTTTGTGGCAGATGTCACTGTCCCGGATCCGGCAAAAGAGGCGGAAGCCAATGGTGCCGGCATGACCGCAGGAGACAAAGCCAGTCTCGAGCCCCTGCCGGCTCCCAAAAAGAAGAGAAACATGGAAAAAGGCGGCACCAGTGGCAAGGATGACCGCCTCTCGACGACATCCTAAATACACCGGTTCCCGACAATGCCGACCCGGCATATTGGGAGAAGCTTCGCGCTTCAGTTGCAAAACAAACCCGTGTTCTTGATGAATAGGAAGGAAGGGTCAGAGACCTGATCAGCAAAGACAAGGCAGAGCATGCCAAGGTCGCCGCCACCAGAAATCTCTTCACCAAAACCCCAGTCAACAAAGCGCCTGGGGCTGGAAAGAAAAGCAGGAGGAAGCAAGATCCGCCTCCTGTGGAATACGAGACCCCTGCTCAGAAACTTGGTTTCGAGTGGGCCTCCGCACTGCAGCGGCGAAACAAGGAAGGTGCTCCAGTTTTCACAACTCCGGTGCTGAACACGGCGGCTGCCCTCGATATCCTAACGGGTAACGAGTACAACAAGGACGACAAGATTTTCTACACCGCAGCTCTCATTGAAAAGGCTCTAGAGCAACAAGCCCACGCTGACTCCCGAGCGGAGTTGGCGGGAGTACTAGGAGGCAGATTGGAGTCAAAATCTGATGCATGCAAAGCAACCGCCAACGAACATCCCGAGGATCCATCCGGCTCCAGTAGCCATGGGAAGGGAAAGGACAAGAACAAAGAACCTCGAAAACCGTCGCCTCCTACAAGGCAGCGTGACGAGGCATCACGCACTGGCGGCCATAAGCATGAAGCACCTCCCCCGCCTAGGCACAACGAAGGTGGCAGTCGGGGAAACAACCAGCAACCGCGAGGTGGCGGCAGCCGCAACAATGACCCACCCCGCCAAGACGGAGCAGGGAAAGAACGTGTTCCCCACCTCCCGCGCCCAGGCACGAAGGTGGACGCGACGAGCAAAAAACTTGGCAGAAGCCGAGCAGCGCAGGACGAGCCACATGTTGACAGATACATCAAGCATCTCGAGCCGGAAGATGCACGTCACCACCTCAATGACATCTAGGCAGGAAAAGAGCAGTCATACATTGGCCCTGAGTGCTTTGGCCCTGCTGTCCGCAGTGTGCAAGTCCCTAGGGACATGACATCCGTGTCAAAAAGCTGCCCAAGGTACAATGAAGGAGACAAGCCCAACTCGTGGCTGTCGGACTACGCGCTGGCAGTCCGGATTGCCGGCGGCGATGGTCTTGTGGCTGCACGTTTCCTCCCCCTGATGCTGGAGGGAACTGCCAGAAGCTGGATTGAAAACTTGCCAGAAAAATTGGTGCACAGTTGGCGTGACATGGAGCGGGTTTTCACCCAGCACTTCCAAGGCACATACAACCGACCAAAAACCTACACAGATCTCACGCGATGCGTGCAAGGGCCGACGAGTCGGCAACATCCTTTTTGGCAAGATGGATACAGACAAAGGCAAGCTGTGAGAACGTAGACGACAACCAAGCTATACATTCCTTCACTACCGGTTTGTTAAAGGGCTCTAGCCTCCGACACAAGCTGGTGTGCATGCAAGTAAAAAACCTTGGGGTTATGCTTGAGGTTGTCTCTACGTACGCACAGGCGGACGATGACGCTCGGGATCCAGATGTCGTCCTTGACTTAGCACCAGGAAGACGCGCCAACAACAAGCGCAAAAACCCCCAGGAAGACAAAGCCGGCAGGTCTGGTGAAGTTGACGTCGCCTTCAAAGGCAAAGGCAACAACCGTAAATGGAAGGGAAAGGCGGAAGATGCTGGTCCTAGCAAGCAACGCATGACATACGAGCTGGCAAAAGCTATGCCCTGTCCCATCCATGCGGACAAGGCAAAGTCAACCACACGTTCGGGGAGTGCAGGTTCCTGGACGACGCAAAGAAGGACCCCGAGGTCGGCTGGAAGCCAAAGAAGATGAAGAAAGCTGAGAAGGCAAGAAAGGGAGATGACGAGGACTCTATGTCCATGTCGGAGGACGAACAGCCTAAGCCGCCAAGAAAGGAGAAGAAATACCCAAAATCCATGGCAAATTGGTGTACTTTATGGGGACTCCGTCGGCAAAAGAGGAAAAGTCAGAACTTCGTGAGCTTAACGCCACGGTGCCTGACGTCCCACAGTACTTGAACTGGTCTGAGATGCCATCACCTGGGACAGGGAAGATCACTCAGACCGTGTTCCAAGTCCCGGCAAGTACGCCCTCGTCATCGACCCTATTGTAGACAACTTCAGACTCACCAAAGTACTGATGGATGGTGGCAGCAGCCTCAACATCCTGTACGAAGACACCCTGAGGCGCATGAACCTAACGGAAGGCCAGCTTGACTACAGCAAGGTCAAGTTTCATGGCATCGTTCCGGGAAGGCAGGCCAAGTCCATGGGAAGCATCAAATTGGAGGTTACCTTCGGGACGGAGGCAAACTATCGTTCTGAGTATCTCCTTTTTGAGGTAGTCCCCTTCAAGAGTGCTTACCATTGCATCTTTGGGCGGCCGGCTTTCGCCAAGTTCATAGCCAGACCGTGCTACATCTACAGCAAGTTGAAGATGCCTGGACTCAATGGTACAATCACCGTCAACGGCGACTTCGAGAAGGCAAAGCAATGCGAGCGTGGAAACGCTGCCTTTGCTAAAGCTGTCCTCCACGCTGAGGAGCTGGCATTGCTGAAGAAGGAAGTAGACACGTCGCAGCTCCCTGACCCCTGAAAACTGCTGAAAGCAAAATCTCCTTCAAAGCATCTGAAGAAACAAAGAAGGTTGACCTGGTGCCCGGTGACAACTCCAAGCAAGTCACCATCGGGTCCGCCTTGGACAACGCATAGGAAAGCGCGCTCGTCAGGTTCCTCCGTGAGAACGGGGACATCTTTACATTGTCATCCGCTGACATGCCAGGTGTACCCAGGGAACTTGCCGAGCACTCTCTCAATGTCTTTGATGGATCTAAACCTGTCAAGCAGAGCATAAGGCGGCAGGGCGAGAAGAAAAGACGAGCGATAGGAAAGGAGCTTCTAAAGCTACAGGAGGCAAAATTCGTTAGGGAGGTGAAACATCCTGATTGGTTGGCAAACCCTGTAATGGTTCCAAAACCTAATAAACATCTAAGACTTTGCATCGACTACACCGGTTTAAACAAGTGTTGTCCAAAAGACCACTTCCCTTTACCACGTATAGATCAGGTCGTAGATTCCACGTCTGGCTCCGAGCTACTTTCTTTTTTTGACGCGTACTCCGGGTACCACCAAATCAAAATACGAAAGTCGGACCAGCTGAAAACTTCATTCACCACCCCTTTCGGAACCTTCTGCTATGTTACGATGCCCTTTGGCCTAAAGAACGCTGGGGCAACTTACCAGCGATGCATGCAAAGATGCCTAAATGAGCAGATTGGCCGCAGTGTTCACGTCTATGTTGACGACATTGCCATCATGTCTCGCAAAAAGGCGGTTTTGCTGGATGACCTGCGAGAAACCTTTGATAATCTGCGATCATATAGGCTGAGGCTCAATCCAAAGAAGTGTGTTTTTGGAGTTCCTGCCGGCAAACTGCTTGGCTTTATCGTTTTCGAACGAGGAATTGAGGTCAACCGGAGAAAATCAGAGCTATTCTCAATATTACCAGACCGCATTGTCTGAAGGACGTGCAGCGCCTTGCCAGCTCAGCTGCAGCATCAGTCGGTTCATAAGCCGCCTAGGAGAAAACGCAATGCCTCTCTACCGGCTCTTGAAGAAATCCGACAACTTTGAGTGGACAGACGAAGCTGATGCCGCCTTGCAGCAACTCAAGGCCGCATTAATGACTGCCCCAATCCTGGCTGCACCCCAGCCAGAAGAACCAATGATGTTGTACATATCAGCAACTAACGTGGTTATCAGCGTAGTCTTGGTGGTTGATCGAAAGCCGGAAGGTGCAGATGTTTCCGAACAGCGCCCCGTCTACTTCATCAGTGAAGTTTTCTCTCCATCAAAACAACGCTATCCGCACTACCAGAAACTGGTCTACGGTGTTTTCTTCGCCGCCAGAAAGCTGAGGAACTATTTCCAGGAACACTCGATAACTGTGGTGAGAAAGGCACCCCTGGGAGACATCATCAACAATGCCGACGCTACGGGCCGAGTCGCCAAGTGGGGCATCGAGCTCGCCGCCTTCGACATTGCATACAAACCCAGGAACGCCATCAAATCTCAAGCCCTGGCTGACTTCGTGGCAGACTGGACAGAAGGAGCAGACGACGTGCCTCTCCCTGAGTCGGAATACTGGATCATGCACTTTGACGGATCAAAGATGCTACAGGGGTCTGGGGCTGGTGTCGTTAAGAGAAACCCGCATGGAGACAAGATGAGCAACGTGCTCCAAATACATTTTAAGGCAACCAACAATGTTGCCGAATATGAAGCGCTCCTGCACGGGTTACACTTAGCCAAGGAGATTGGCGTCCAGAGAATCTTATGCTACGGAGACTCAGACTTGGTGGCACAGCAAATACGCGGCACATGGGACACCAAAAGTGCCACCATGGCGGCTTACCGTGCTACCGTGGACGAATTTGCAAAGTGCTTCCTAGGGTACGAGGTCGCCACATCCCAAGAGCACAGAACGAGGCAGCCGACACATAGGCTAGACTCGGTTCTGAATGCAAGAAAGTACCAAGAGATGTCTTCCTGGAACACCTTGATACGTCTCCAACGTATCTATAATTTCTGATGTTCCATGCTTATATTATACCAATTGCTACATGTTTTGTATACACTTTATATCATTTTTATGCATTTTCGGGGACTAACCTATTAACAAGATGCCACAGTGCCAGTTCCTGTTTTCTCCTGTTTTTGGTTTCAGAAAAGTTGTTCTGGAAATATTCTCGGAATTTCACGAAACAGGAGTCAAAGTCCCTATTTTTCCAACACGTACACGGAGTCCGAAGGAGAGACGAAGGGGGGCTGTGGGCCGCCCTCACCACGTGGCAGCGCGACCCCCTTCTGCCGCGCCGTAACGTGGTGAGGGGCCCACAGGCCTCCACCGACGCCACCCCTTCGCCTATATATTCATCTTTTCGGGAAAACCCTAGACACCTGAGCTAATATTCCAGAAAACACCCATCGCCGCCGCCGTCATCAACCCTAACTCGGAGGGTTCTGAAGCTCTCCCGGCACCCCGCCGGAGAGGGGAATCATCACCGGAGGGCTCTACATCGCCATGCCTGCCTCCGGAGTGATGTGTGAGTAGTTCATCCTTGGACTATGGGTCCATAGCAGTAGCTAGATGGTTGTCTTCTCCACTTGTGCCATCATGTTTAGATCTTGTGAGCTGCCTATCATGATCAAAATCATCTGATTGTAATGCTACATGTTGTGTTTGCTGGGATCCGATGAATATTGATACTATGTCAAGTTGAATATTGAATATTATGTTTATGTCTTTTATGATCTTGCATGCTCTCCGTTACTTGTTGAAGCTTTGGCCAAGTGAATGCTTGTGACTCCAAGAGGGAGTATTTATGCTAGATAGTGGGTTCAGTCTCCATTGAATCTGGGGGAGTGACAGCAACCCTAAGGTTGTGGATGTGCTGTTGCCACTAGGGATAACCTAATGATGCTTTGTCTAAGGATGAATGTGTTGTTTACAATATGCACTTTACTTAATGCAATTGTCTGTTGCTTGCAACTTAATGCCGGAAGGGGTACGGACGTTAACCTGAAGGTGGACTATTTAGGCACAGATGCATGCTGGATAGCGGTCTGTGTACTTTGTCGTAATGCCCAAATGAATCACATAGTAGACACTACAACTTGCACATGCATGTTATGCACTTATCAATATTGTCAATTGCCCAGTTGTAATTTGTTTACCCAGCATGTTAGTTATTTATTATGGAGAGACACCACTAGTGAACTGTGGACCCCGGTCCATTCGTTTACATCTGAAATACAACCTACTACAATCATTGTTCTTTTTCATTCTCTGCAAGCAGACATCATTTTCCACACTATACGTCTAATCCTTTGTTTTCAGCAAGCGGTGAGATTGACACCCTCACTGTTTCGTTGGGGCAAAGTAGTTTGATTGTCTTGTGTGCAGGTTCCACGTTGGCACAGGAATCTCTGGTGTTGCGCCGCGCCACATTTCACCACCAACAACCTCAGAAGTGACTTTGATCTCCTACTGGTCCGATTAAACCTTGGTTTCATACTGGGGGAAAACTTGCTGCTGCACTCATCATACCTTCCTCTTGGGGTTCCAAAGAACGTGTGAATTTCACGTCATCAAGCACTTTTTCTGACGCCGTTGCCGGGGAGATCAAGACACTTTGGATTCAGAAGACTTCTACCTTCCCTTCGACGCCAAGCACTTTTTCTGGCGCCGTCATCAGGGAGGTCAAGCCTTCTGTTAAGGGGAGTCTCTCACACCCAATCTCTTTACTTTGTTTTTGTCTTGCTTTATTTTTATTTTGTCTTGTTTGCTTTCTTTATATCAAAAACACAAAAAAATTAGTTACTTGTTTTATTTTTGTTATTTCGGTCTAGGCTTTATTTTCTAAAATGAGTACTCCTGAGAACACTAAGTTGTGTGACTTCACTAGCACAAATAATAATGATTTCATATGCACTCCTATTGCTCCACCTGCTTCTAAGCAGACTTTTATGAAATTAAACCTGCTCTATTAAATCTTGTTATGAAAGAGCAATTTTCTGGTGTTAGTACTGATGATGCTGCTGCCATCTTAATAATTTTGTTGAACTTTGTGAGATGCAAAAGTATAAGGATATAGATGGGGATATTATAAAACTGAAATTATTTCTTTCTCTTTGAGAGGAAGAGCTAAAGAATGGTTGTTATCTTTGCCTAGAAATAGTATTGATTCATGGACTAAATGTAAAGATGCTTTCATTAGAAAATATTATCCTCCTGCTAAGATTATATCCTTGAGAAGTAGCATTATGAATTTTAAGCAATTTGATAATGAACATGTTGCCCAAGCATGGGAAAGGATGAAATCTTTGGTAAAAAATTGCCTACCCATGGACTGACTGCTTGGATGATCATCCAAACCTTTTATGCAGGACTAAATTTTTCTTCAAGGAATTTGTTGGATTCGGCCTCTGGAGGAACCTTCATGTCCATCACTTTGGGTGCTGCAACAAAGCTTCTTGATGATATGATGATTAACTATTCGAATGGCATACCGAAAGGGCTCCTCAAGGTAAGAAGGTAAATTCTGTTGAAGAAACCTCTTCTTTGAGTGAAAAGATTGATGTTATTATGTCTATGCTTGTGAATGGTAACTCTCATGTTGATCCTAATAATGTTCCTTTAGCTTCATTGGTTGCTCAAGAAGAGCATGTTGATGTGAACTTCATTAAAAACAACAACTTCAACAACAATGCTATAGGAATAATTTTGGTAGCAATAATTATAAGCCTTATCCTTCTAATGGTTATGGCAATTCTTATGGTAATTCCTACAGCAACAATAGAAGTGTACCCTCTGATCTTGAAGCTATGCTTAAAGAATTTATTAGTACACAAACGCTTTTAATAAATCTGTTGAGGAAAAGCTTGGTAAAATTGATGTTCTTGCTTCTAAGGTTGATAGTCTTGCTCTTGATGTTGATCTTTTGAAAATAAAAGTTATGCCTAATGATGTTAAAGGAACAAGACTTTTGCTACAGCAAATGCTATCCAAGTTAAAATTGATAACAATATTAGGATGTTGGCTGAATTGCATGCTAGGTGGGAAAGAGAGGATAAAATTGAAAAAGAGAATAGTATAGCTAGAGTTTGTACTATTACCACCACTAGTAATGCTAATGTTTCACATGCTAGTAAGCCTCCTACTATCAATGGTAATGTTATTGGTGTTGGCAATGTTTCCACTACCTCTGCAAAGCGTTTGAAATTGCCTAAAACTGCTGAAACTGTTTCTGATAAGAGTGCTGAAATTTTTCAAACTATGGGAGACAATGGTTCCTTTACCATTGACCATAATGATTTTGATTTTGATGATTGTAATATTTCTGAAGTTATTAGTTCTTGCAAAAGCTAGCTAGAAGTCCTAATGCTAGTGCTATTAATATGGCTTTTACAAAACATATTACAAATGCTCTCATACAAGCTAGGGAAGAAAAATTGAAACATGAAGCTTCTATCCTAGGAAGTTAGAAGATGGTTGGGAGCCCATCATTAAGATGAAGGTGAATGATTTTGATTGTAATGCTTTATGTGATCTTGGTGCTAGTATTTCTGTTATGCCTAAAAACTCTATGATATGCTTGATTTGCCACCTTTGGAACATTGTTATTTGGATGTTTTCTTGCTGATAATGCTATGAAGAAACCTTTGGGGAGAATTGATGATGTTCTTATTATGGTTAACAATAACCTTGTCCCCGTTGATTTTGTTGTTATGGACATCGAATGCAATGCATCTTGTCCTATTGTTTTGGGAAGACCTTTTCTTAGAACTGTTGGTGCCATTATTGATATGAAAGAAGGAAACATTAGGTACCAATTCCCACTCAAGAAAGGTATGGAACACTTCCCTAGAAAGAGAATGAAGTTGCCTTTTGATTCTATTGTTAGAGCAAGTTATGATGTTGATGCTTCTTCTCTTGGAAACACTTGATTTTCACTTTCTGCGCCTAGCTGAAAGGCGTTAAAGAAAAGCGCTTATGGGAGACAACCCATTTTTTATTGCTGCAATTTTTTTTTTTTGAGTCAAGGTGTTGTTTACTTCTGTAGCAACTCCTTTGTATCTTTATTTTATTGCATTGTTGTGCCAAGTAAAGTCTCTATTGAAAGTTGATGCTAGATTTGGATTTCTGCGCAGAGACAGATTTTTGCTGTCCACGGTTTTGAGCTTATTCACTGCAGAAAAATTCTGAAAAAAAATCGCATATCCTCATATATGTACGCAACTTTCATTAGTTTGGACTTTTCGCATCTGAGCAACTTAAGTGCCTCGAAAAAATTCGTCTTTACAGACTGTTCTGTTTTTGACAGATTCTGCCTTTTATTTGCATTCTCTTTTACTGTGTTTGAGTGGATTTCTTTGCTCCACAAAATATCAGTGGCTGTAGCTAATGTCCAGAAGTTTGGAGATGATTGTGTCATTACAGAAATGTGAATTTTTGATTATGCACTAACCCTCTAATGAGAATTACTTGAGTTTGGTGTGAAGGAAGTTTTCAAGGATCAAGAGAGAAGGATGATATGATATGATCAAGAAGAGTGAAAAGCCTAAGCTTGGGGATGCCCCCGTGGTCATCCCAACATATTTCAAGAAGACTCAAGCGTCTAAGCTTGGGGATGCCCAAGGCATCCCCTTCTTCATCAACAACTTATCAGGTCATCTCTAGTGAAACTATATTTTAATTCTTTCACATCTTATGTGCTTTACTTGGAGCGTCTGTGTGCTTTTATTTTTGCTTTGTTTGTTTTTTTTCTGAATAAATTGGATCCTAGCATTCTTGTGTGGGAGAGAGACACGCTCCGCTTTTTCATGTGAATACTCATATTCTTCACTTATATTTGTTGAGTATTCTTAACTAGCTACTGCAATGCTTTTAGCTCCTGTTTTTCATGCATCTCTTGTTCAGAGCTGTTAGTTCTTGTAGAGAAGTACTCTCTTGTTTCATTGTGTATTTGGAGAGTTTGTGTTGAAATAAATTGATTGGTGTTTGGTTGGAAACAGAAAATGCTACATGTGGTAGTTGGTATTGGAAAAGATATATCATTCTTGTAGATCATTGTCTTGGATAATTTGAACTTTGCAATTGTTTTGAGCTCTCAAGTAGATCATGTTTAAGCTCTTGCATCATGTAGTTAAAGCCTATTAGTGGAGAACTACCGTAGAGCTTGTTGAGACTTGGTTTGCATGTTTGTATCTCTAAGGTCTAGATATTTTCTGGTAAAATGTTTGAGCAACAAGGAAGACAGTGTAGAGTCTTATAATGCTTGCAATATGTTTTTATTAAGTCTTGCTGTACCGGTTTATACTTGTGTTTGCTTCAAACAACCTTGCTAGCCTAAACTCTGTACTGAGAGGGAATGCTTCTCGTGCATCCAAACCTTGAGCCAAAACCCATGCCATTTGTGTCCACCATAACTACCTATTATGTGGTATTTCCTGCCATTCCAAGTAAATACTTCATGTGCTACCTTTAAACTATTCAAAACTTTATTACTCCTTATTTGTGTCAATGTTTTATAGCTCATGAGGAAGTATGTGGCGTTTTCTCTATCACCTTGTCATTTACTCATGACAGACTTTCACCAATGGACTAGTGGCATATACATCCGCTTATCCAATAATTTGCAAAAAGAGCTGGCAAATGGGGTGCCCAGTCCCAATTAATTATAACTTTAACCATTTGATTCTCTTCACATGTTTGCCAATGATTTATCAGAAGCAAAATTCAAAATGTTAAACTTTATCAAATAGGCACTCCTCCATGGTATGTGATTGTTGGAAGGCACCCGAGGATTCGGTTAGCCATGGCTTGTGTAAGCAAAGGTTGGGAGGAGTGTCATACCAATTTATAATATGCATGTGTAAACAAAAGAGAAGAGGGATGATCTACCTTGGGTAGAAATAACGTCCTTCATGGGAGCCGCTCTTGAAAGTCTGGGTGATAAGGGGGATAGAGTGCCCACTGCCATTCGTTGACAACAACAAACACCTCTCAAAATTACTTTATGCTCTCTATATGATTTCAAAAACTTAAAAAGCTCTAGCACATGATTTAATCCCTGCTTCCCTCTGCGAAGGGCCTTTCTTTTACTTTATGTTGAGTCAGTTTACCTACTCCTTTCTATCTCAGAAGCAAACACTTGTGTCAACTTTGTGTGCATCATTCTTATATGCTTACTTATTGCACTTGTTATATTACTTTGTGTTGACAATTATCCATGAGATATACATGTTGAAAGTTGAAAGCAATTGCTGAAACTTAAATCTCCTTTGTGTTGCTTCAATGCCTTTTACTTAGAATCTATTGCTTTATGAGTTAACTCTTATGCAAAACTTTTTGATGCTTGTCTTGAAAGTACTATTCATGAAAAGTTTTTGCTTATATGATTCAGTTGTTTACTCTTTATCTATTGTTAGCAAACTATAGACCATTGCTTTGAGTCACTTCATTCATGACATGAGCCTTGCAATATTATTTGATCAAGATTGTGTGAAAGCATGTCTCCTCAGAAATTATTTGTTGTTATCGTTTTACCTACTCGAGGACGAGTAGAACTAAGCTTGGGGATGCTTGATACGTCTCCAACGTATCTATAATTTCTGATGTTCCATGCTTATATTATACCAATTGCTACATGTTTTATATACTTTATATCGTTTTATGCATTTTCTGGGACTAACCTATTAACAAGATGCCACAGTGCCAGTTCCTGTTTTCTGCTGTTTTTGGTTTCAGAAAAGTTGTTCTGGAAATATTCTCGGAATTTCACGAAACAGGAGTCAAAGTCCCTATTTTTCCAACACGTACACGGAGTCCGAAGGAGAGATGAAGGGGGCTGTGGGCCGCCCTCACCACGTGGCGGCGTGGCCCCTTCTGCCGCACTGTGACGTGGTGAGGGGCCCACAGGCCTCCACCGACGCCGCCCTTCGCCTATATATTTGTCGGCCCAATGGAAACCAGGGTATCCTGGGCCTGCCTGCCACAGCCCTCGAACGCTCCGCAGGAATTTCTGCTAAGGACCAGGCTTTCAGCCTGGCGAGCCTCGCGAGGCATTTCCCCTCGCGAGGGCTTATCTGCTCGACCGAGCATTTCTGCTAAGGACGAATGATCGGCCTGGGGGCCTCGAGAGGGACCTCTGCCTCGGGAAGACCTCCTAGAAGATCTTCAGACCCTGGCGCGCCACCGCGCCACCCTCAGGAGGTTTTCCCTCGCGAGAATTCAACGGCCACAAAACCTCGGCGAGGCTCCAGGCCCTCGCGGGGTTCCTTCAAGTGGAAGCAAGCTCCTGCACCGCTGCAGAGTGCACATGGGCTCTGCGCCCGCCGCAGAGTGACGCGCGCGCCTACGCGCGATGACGAAGACGCCGCAGTTGCCATTCCCGTGTATAAAGTGGTCAAAGGAGCTGCGGCAAACAAAGCGGACTCCAAGACTTGCCAAATTGGTGATAAAGCGGCCGGCCGCCGCTACACTCCAACTGCGACATCACCGTGGGGCGCGCCCCAAAGCCCTGTAGCGCTGGCCCACCGTCCTGGTTGGACGGTGGCTTTTCTGCCAAGATGACGTGCTCCCTGCCATGGACCGTGTCCATAGACGCCCCCGATGCTGTGCGCTGTGCTCCAACTCGGCGGCATTGTGGTATCCCTTCCCGCCGGAGATTTTCGGGGAAGAGGACCAAGCCCAGTATATAAGGAGCCAGTGTACGACTTAGGAGGGGATCGACCCCAGATTCACCAACACATTCCACAACCAAGGAGCTACGTCTGAGAAGAAGACGGAGCTCATTCCACCATAGTCCACCATAGCCATAGCAGTGCCCTAGGCAAGCACCCTTGTACTGTGAACCTCTCCAAGCAGTGCAATACATCTTAGCATGACGCAGGGCTTTTACACCTCTCGGTGGGCCTGAACCTGGGTAGCGGCTCGTGTTACCTCTCTGCCGTGATGTTCCTCACCGAGCTCGACGAGCACAGTCGCCGAGGTTGTTGAGGATTTGTTTGACGTTGTGTTCAGCCCTTACTCGTTTGCTGGCACTTGAGAGACACCCCTAGTTCCTGGGACCAGTCTCCGACATTTGGCGTGCCAGGTAGGGGGCTGAGGGCGTCTTCAAATTCTTCAACCTCTCCGCGCCATGACTGACACGCGAGCAGAGCGTCTCGCGGCGGATGTCTGGCAGAGCTCACGACGAGCCCGCCACCAACAACAACGGCGGACGTCGCCCACGCAACAATCGCGCTTCAGAGCGCGGCCCCGAGCCCCATGTCGAGCACCCTGAAGACGACGGCGGCAACGACGACGGAGAGGGCGAGGGAACTTCCTCTCTGCACCCATCCAGGCGCGAGAGCGCCTCCACGCAGGGACGAGCGGCGCCCAGCCCAGCCACTGCGCTGCTGATGGCGCAAGAGTTGATGCGCTACCGCCCCACGCAGGCGGGCTACGACAGCTGGCTCGAGCGCCTCGAGGAGCTCATCAACACCGCTGCTGTTCCGACTGCGCCCGCACCGAAGCAGCGCCCTCTCGCTCCTGGTGCACCACTCCGGACGCGGAGGGAACATAGCGCATGGCGCTCCTCCTCCGCCTCCGCCTCCACCGCTCCGGCTGCTGCTCCGGCAGCGGCTCCGGCAGGGAACCACCGCGCCGCGTCGCACGCGTCCTCGCCGCACGACTGCCAGATTGTGCAGCGAACTCCGGCGGATGCACGCGTGGAGATCGAGCGCCAGAGAGACCGCCACAACCATGTCGTCCAGGAGATTGCGGCTACAGGCCGCCAGAACCGTGGCACGCTTGCTGGTGGTGCCGTGACGTATGCCACGGGCTGCACCGCCTTCACCCGCAACCTGCGTCGTCGTCTGGCCAGTGAAGTTCAAGCCAGACCTCCCTCCGCGCTACGACGGCAGGACCAACCCTCTGAGTTCCTGCAGCTCTACACCGTCTCCATCCAGGCTGCAGGAGGCGACGACAAGGTGATGGCCAACTGGCTCTCCATGGCGCTCAAGGACTCGCGCTCTCGTGGCTCATGAACCTCCCCGAGAACACCATCGACACGTGGGAGGACCTCTGCAAGGTCTTCGTCGCCAACTTCAAGGGCACCTACGAACGCGCACTCACCTACAACGACCTTCGCGCGGTGCGCCAGAAGCCTGACGAGACCCTCCGCAGATACATCCAGCGCTTCAGCCAGGTCCGCAACAAGATTCCGAACATCCCGGACTCGCACGTCATCTCCGCCTTCAGGGAGGGCGTCACGAACCACAGGATGCTCGAGAAGCTCGGCATCCACGACACCCTCTCCTCTGTGGTGAAGCTCTTTGATCTGGCTGACAAGTGCGCCAAGGCTGAAGAGGGCCTCCTCTTCGTCAAGAAGGAAGTGGAGGAGGACCCTCCAGAGGGGTCCAGGAGCAAGAAGAAGCCTGCAGAGAAGCGCAAGACCACCGCCATCCTCGCGGCAGAGCCTGACGCAAAGCAGCCTCGCGAGGCCTCTCCGGCGGCTGAAGAGAAAAAGGCGGACAATCGCCCATACTGCATCTACCACAACAGGCACAACCACCACTGAGGACTGCTGGGAGCTCAAGCAGCTCAGCAAGGAGCGGGAGAAGAACCAGGGCCGCGGCGCCGCGGCGGAGGCCGTGGTGGCCGCGGAGGTGGACGCCACAACTTCCAGCACAGGCTCGGGGGAATAACGCTGGGCAGAACGGCAACCTCCCCGACGAGAACCCTGGGGGCTACCAGGCCCCTCAGGGGGCAATAGCCTGCATCCTCGGCGGGTCCCAAGCGCCCAAGTCCAACAACCACTTCAAGCAATTCTCTCGCGAGGTCAGCGCAGCGCTTCCAGGGCTTGAGGCTTCCCAGCCCCTCAAGTGGTCGCAGTACACCATCGCCTTCGACTCCAAGGACCACCCCAAGTCGACCAAGGCAGTAGGCACCATCCCACTGGTGTGCACCCCCATCATCAACAACATCGCCGTCGCCAAGACGCTTATAGATGGGGGTGCGGGCTTGAACGTCATCTCTGTCGAGACCTTCGAGCAGCTTCAAGTGCCCTACGAGTGGCTCATGCCCTCTAGGCCCTTCACGGGGGTGACAAGTGGCTCCACCACACCTCTGGGGCAGGTGAGGCTCGCGGTCACCTTCGGCACGCCGCAGAACTACCGCACCGAGCAGATCGACTTCGACGTCGCACACATTGGCCTGCCCTACAACGCCATCCTCGGCTACCCCGCCCTCGCGAAGTTCATGGCTGTCACTCACCATGCTACAACATCGTCAAGCTTCCAGGCAGCGGCGGCACCATCGCCATCCACGGTCAAGTCCAGGACGCAATGCGCTCTGTCGAGACCGCCTACAAGGCCGCTGCCGTGGCATTCCCCGCTGATGAGGACATGGAGCCCCTCGAGAGGCCCGCGAAGAAGAAGCAGCTGTTCTCACAGGAGCAGGCAGCCACGAAGAAGGTGTCACTGGACGCCAGCGGCTCGGGGGCTAGCGTCACCATAGGCGCTGGCTTGCCTCCCAAATAGGAAAGCGCGCTCGTCGCCTTCCTCAGGGCAAACTCTGACATGTTCGCATGGACACCGTCAGAGATGTCCGGAGTACCGAGGGAGGTGATCGAGCACCACTTAGCCGTGTGTCCAAACGCACGCCCCGTGAAGCAGAAAGCACGGCGCCAGGCGCCAGAGAAGCAAGAGTTCATCATCAAGGAAGTAGAGAAGTTAAAAGAAGCGCACATCATCAGAGAAGTTCCACACCCCACATGGCTCTCCAACACGGTGGTCGTTCCCAAGCACACCGGGGGCGGCAGGCTCTGCATCGACTACACCGACCTCAACAAGGCCTGCCCCAAGGACCCGTACCCCATGCCTCGGATAGACCAGATCGTGGACTCCACCGCCGGCTGCGACCTCCTCTGTTTTCTGGATGCCTTCTCAGGCTACCACCAGATCAAGATGGCGAAGGAGGATGAGGAGAAGACAGCATTCCTCACCCCTTGTGGTGTGTATTGCTACGTCTGCATGCCCTTTGGCCTGAAGAACGCCGGCGCCACCTTCCAGAGGCTCATGAGGAAGGCCTTGGGGGCTCAGATGGGAAGAAATGCAGAAGCCTACGTCGACGACATCGTGGTCAAGACTCGCGAAGAGCACACCCTCATGGAGGACCTCGAGGAGACCTTTGCCAGCCTGCGCAAAGTAAGCATCAAGCTAAACCCCGCCAAGTGCGTCTTCGGGGTACCGTCAGGCAAACTCCTCGGGTTCCTAGTGTCTCACCGCGGCATAGAAGCGAATCCTGACAAGATCAAAGCCATAGAAGAGATGCAGCCACCTCGTCGCCTTAAGGACATGCAGCGCCTCGCGGGATGCATGGCCAGCCTCGGCCGTTTCATCTCCAAGTTCGGCGAAGGGCGCTGCCATTTTTCAAGCTCATGAAGCGGTCTGGCACGTTCAAGTGGACGCCTGAGGCGGACAAGGCATTTGAAGACCTGAAGAAGTACTTGGCTAGCCCACCTGTCATGGTTGCCCCAAGGCCCGGCGAGCATCTGAAGCTGTACCTATCAGCCACTCCACAAACAGTGAGCGCAGCCTTGGTGGCAGAAAGGGAAGAGCCAGTCCTCGCCAAGAAGGACACCGCCACGCCAAGCCCAGATCCCCCCGACAAGGAAACACCCTCTTCAGGCCCTGAGCCCCATGCCGAGCCCGCACAACCAGAAGGCACCCTCGTCGAGGGTCCACCTCTCGAGAGGCTCGACAAGGCTCCCGAGGAACCCAGCGCTGCGTCACCATCGACAGCCCTCGTCGAGCATCCCGTCTACTTCGTCAGCACTGTGCTGCGAGATGCTCGCGAGAGGTACACCATGCAGCAGAAGCTCCTCCTCGCGCTCCTCATCGCTTCCAGGAAGCTGCGCCACTACTTCCAGGGCCACCCCATCACGGTGGTCACATCATTCCCTCTGGAGCAGATCCTGCGCAATCCAAACGCCACTGACCGCGTCGCAGGGTGGAACATTGAGCTGCAACCTTTTGGCCTGCGCTTCGACACCACCAGGGTCATCAAGGGGAGAGCATTGGCTGACTTCGTCGCCGAGTGGACAGACACGCAGCAAGAAGAGCCTCATGAGGCAGAATCCACGCCAGCAGGAGACACGGTGCCAAGCCACTGGACCATGCACTTCGACGGAGCATTCGCATGCCAGAACGCTGGGGCTGGCGTCGTCCTGACCTCACCCAAGGGCGACAAGCTCTACTACGCCGTCCAGCTGTGCTTCACGACAGACAAGGTCTCCAACAACATCGCCGAGTACGAGGGCCTCCTCCCGGGCTCAGAGCCGCAATCGCCCTCGGCATCAAGCGCTTACTCATCAAGGGCGACTCCCAGCTCCTCGTCAACTTCTCCAACAAGAGCTACACGCCTAAGGACGGCCATATGGCCGCTTACCTCGAGGAGGTCCGCAAGCTCGAGAAACACTTCAAGGGGATGGAGCTCAGGCACATCCCACGAAGGGAGAACCAGGAGGCCGACGACATCGCCAGGCGAGCATCACGCAGAGAAGCCCAGCAGGCGGGCGTGTTCGAGGAGAGGCTCACCAGGGCATCGGTGAAACAGCCAAAGAAGCGGTCGAAATGAACATGGACGAAGAGCTCCCACCACCACCAACATCCGGAGCGCCAGCTGCGGTACCCACAGGGGAACGCCTGCTGCTGGCCATGACACACCAAGAGACGGGCTGGATCGATGAGCTCAAGGAGTACCTCAGGGACGGAGTCCTCCCTGAAGAGGACGCAGAAGCAGAGAGAGTTGCTCGCCAGGCCAAGTCATACTGCCTTCACGAGGGAGACCTGTACCGCAAGCGTCCAAATGGAGTTGCACTAAAATGCGTCCCCCTGAAGAAGGCCGCCAGCTGATCAAGGACATACACAGTGGAGAATGTGGCCACCACTCATCATCACGCACCCTCGCAGGGAAAGTCTTCAGGAGTGGTTTCTATTGGCCATCAGTACTTCAAGATGCAACCGCCGTTGTCCAGGCTTGCGAGGCGTGCCAGTTCCACGCCAAGCAAGTCCACCAGCCTGCACTGGGGCTCCAGACCATCCCTCTCTCCTGGCCCTTCGCGGTCTGGGGGCTGGACATCCTGGGACCTTTCCCACGCTCCAGCGGGGGCTACCGCTACCTCTACGTCGCCATCGACAAGTTCACCAAATGGGCGGAGGTTGAAGCGGTGCGCACCATCCCGGCGAGATCAGCGGTGAAATTCATCAGAGGCCTGGCCTGTCGCTTCGGCGTGCCAAATCGCATCATCACCGACAACGGCTCGCAGTTCACCAGCGGCATCTTCAGGGCCTACTGCGAGAGTCTCGGCACACGGCTCTGCTTCGCCTCGGTGGCTCATCCACGAAGCAATGGGCAGGCTGAGCGGGCGAACGCAGAAGTGCTCAAGGCCTCAAAACAAGAAGCTTCAATCGCCTCAAGGCCCACGGCAAGAACTGGATTGAAGAGCTCCCCTCCGTGCTCTGGTCCATCCGCACCACCGCCACGAAGCCCACTGGAGAAACGCCGTTCGCTCTCGTCTATGGCGCTGAAGCAGTCCTCCCCACCGAAATCAAGCATGGGTCCCCACGGATCCTCGCTTTCAATGAGGACAACCAGGAGGAGCTCCACAATGACGACTTGCTGCTGCTCGATGGACTACGCCGCCGTGCCGCCCTCCGAGCGGCGAAGTACCAGCAAGACCTACTCCGCTACCACAGCTGCCACATACGGCCGCGCACCCTCGAGACAGGCGATCTCATCCTCAGGAGGATCCTCTCCAGAGAGGGCCTCCACAAGCTCTCACCCATGTGGGAAGGCCCCTACAGGGTCGCACATCGCCAGGCCTGGGTCGGTGCGGCTCGAGACGGAAGACGGCGATCCGATCAAAAATCCATGGAACATCGAGCACCTACGCAAGTTCTACCCGTGACCACGTCGCGACAGGCATTTTTTGTCTCAAGAGGGAAGCACGCGTCTTCACCTCCCAGCTTCACCAAGCTTTCCCTTCACGAGGGCCATCTCCACTGAGAGCTCTCTACAACGCGTCACCTCGGGCCGCGAGAGGCCTCAGCCACTCCATGTGGAACCCCATGCTCAGACATGGCAGAACTCAGTCTTGGCCACGCCAAGTGTAATGAACAATTTCAGGTCACAATGAACCTTTGCGCTCTGCGCCGTTACGTAATATTGCTTGGTGAGTTATTTTCCTTATTTTCCTTACGAAAGGGGAACGAGTGGAGTAATGGCCGCCTGCGCCGAGCTCTTCACCTTATATCGGCTCATCGAGCCGTTAAAGGGACATGGCGGGACCCACCACCACGCCGTTACTTCAGAGAAGATCGTGGGATCGTGCCCAGCCGTGATGCTCCATGTGTCTCGGGCTTCGCAGGCTCCTATGGGCCCACGACGATTCGCCTCCGCCCAAGGAGCTCAAGCATGCCCATCGCGGGCCCGGGGGCTATTGTCGGCCCAATGGAAACCAGGGTATCCTGGGCCGGCCTGCCACAGTCCTTGAATGCTCCGCAGGAATTTCTGCCAAGGACCAGGCTTTCAGCCTGGCGAGCCTCGCGAGGCATTTCCCTCGCGAGGGCTTATCTGCTCGACCGAGCATTTCTGCTAAGGACCGAACGATCGGCTGGGGGCCTCGAGAGGGACCTCTGCCTCGGGAAGGCCTCTCCTAGAAGATCTTCAGACCCTGGCGTGCCACCGCGCCACCTGTCGTGGTGGGATCACGGCAGATGCCATGGGTATGGCTTAGTTGGGGCCGAATGGTCGTTGGGGGAATCCGGGGAGGGTTTATGCACTCAAGATGTGCACAAGCAAGAACATGTAAGAAACCACAAGAACATGAACAAGAGACCAGAAAGCCAAGAACACAAAAGACACCACGATGTACCCAGGTTCGGGGCCTTCGTGAGGAAGTAAAACCCCTACTCCTGCCTTTCTCTCTCAATATATCAGTGTCGTTCTCAGGTACAAGGTGCTCCTCGAGCTGTATGATGCTGCTCAAGTGAGAGCTCTAGATAGAAGATGAAACTATGAAGGGGGAAATGAGCTAGGGTTTTCGCCGTCCTCCTCCCTGGAGGTAGAGATGCCGCATATATACACAGGCCGAAGTACATTTTTACCCCTGCCTACAACTGACAATGGCATGGCCAAAAGGTAGAAGACAAGCCTCTGCCTCCTGCCAGCTCAACGGCCGGACTGTCAGGCCAGCCAGGCCTAGCTTTCCTCTTCCGGTCATACTTCAGTAGCCTGCCGAGGTCTAGCCTGTAGACCTTTCCCGAAATAGCCGAGTCAGCTCCTAGGCCCCCGAGCTTCCGGGAAACCCGGACGGACCTCGCCGTCCTCTGAAGCCTCGGGCTACGAGCTCTGCGGCGCCCGTGACCTCTCTGACATGCCTCGATCCTTGCTGCCAACCTCGGATAACACTCCTGATCCTATACCTCGGTAGAGAATACCTTATTCCTGTGGTAGCTAGCTGACTGCCCCGAGGTTGATACCTCGGAGGATATACCTCGGAGAATATACCTCGGACGTACACCTTACGTCGGATGACGCCTCCTGCGTCCTTGCTCAATCGTTACCTCGGACAGCTTACTACCTTAACCTTACATGTCTTGACCTCATCATTACCCTACCCGGGGGTAACCCCCCGACAGTAGTCCCCGAAGCTGATGTGGTCTTGCAGCCTCGGATGAAAGGCCGCACCAGGTTCAACCCGAAACCACATGCGCTACAATGTTTTGCATGTTACCGAACCAATACTCCGAGAAATCCATCGGTCTGTTCCTCGTGCCATACTGCTTTTCCGAAGTATCCGCCGAGATCTCGGACGTCAACCCCTCGATTTCTGCATCCTTACTGACTTCGGTCAGAGAACACTATTCACGTGTCCCATCCGTCACTTCCTGTCCACGATAGTCAAAGCACTCGAGTGCTTTCCACCACGCGGCCCACGTCAGCGGGGATTTCCCGCTTGCGCCGCTTCGCGCTCCAGTAACCGCGCCGCACGACGGTTTGCCTCCTGCAACCGATCCTGTGGCCTGCTCGCCCACCGCTATCTTCGTGCCACGTGGGCCATTGTGCACAAACGATCCCACTCGCCGCTCCGATAACCGCGCGGTAGTGCGCAGTTACCGCCCGCGGTTATAAATATAGGCCCAGGGCAGTGCTTCCCTCTTCTTCCTCATTCACTCGCCGTCTCGCCTCCATCGCAACCAGTGCCGCCGCTTCCAGTTAGAGGAAACGCGTTCCCGCCGCCGCCGACGAGCAGCTCCTTCGTCGCCGCTGCGACCACGTCACCGGCGCCGCCCTTCAGCACCTCATTTTCACGGTATGTACTCCCTTTCTTGATACCCTAGGCATTGCTCTAGGTTTCTTCCTCTTCGCGCTTTGGTTCTTCATATGTTCTTGAATAAAACTCTATTTATCTCCTCCGGTAGATCTTACCGCATACTCTTTTGGGTAGAAATTAGTTTCATGCCTCGGATAGATGTTCGCCTAGCATAGATATGCCTCTATGTATATAAGATAGCCCAACTCCTCCTGAGTTAGCCAGATATAGCCTTAGATTCCAGATTTACCTTTTCCTTTGCTAAACTTCTGTGCATTCTCTGCAGATTGATTCTGCCGAGATGTCTCCTCCTGAGACTTCGGAACAAACCGAGGTTCCAGACCTCGAACTGGAGGTCGGAGAACGAGCCGGCTGGGAAGGTTCGGATGTAACTCCGGACGAAATCCAGTGGCTCAGGGCGACTCGGCGGATTCCCGCCGGGGTAGAGTGTCGCCTGCCAGAGGGCGAACTCGAGCCTCAAGTCAAGCAAGGGGAACGGGTGGTCTTCGTCGCGCACTTCCAGCGCGGCTTCGGACTGCCCGTTAGTGATTTCTTCCGGAGCTTCCTCGACAAGTTCGGACTCCAGGTTCATCACCTCCCCGCCAACGCCATCACCACTCTCTCCTGCATCGTTTCCTTCTCTGAGGGATACCTCGGCCTCAAAGCCACGGTAGACCTCTTTTCTCGCTACTTCCAACTCAAGCGGCAAGTGATCCCGGATCCAAAGAACAAGGATCTGCCCAAGCAATTAACCGCCTGCGGAGCTGCCACCATAGCTCCTCGCCGAAACTCCATCTTCCCACGTATCACTACTCCGGACACCGTTCGCAAGTGGCTCCGGACGTGGTTTTACGTGAAGAACTCCGGCGAAGAGGACCTCCTCAACCTGCCGGCGTTTAACCTCAGCCCTCCTACAGAACAGCTCAACTGGGACTACACTCCCCCTCACACCGGCGAACTCAAGTCCATCCATGGGTATATTGCGAAATGGCAGGACCCGGAGGACCCCGGGAACGACGGGAAAGTCCTGACGGCCGACGACTGGCCTGCACATTCGTGAAGCCGGGTCTCCCCTCTCCAGGCGAGGTCTCACAAGATCTGCCACATGAGCGGTCTTTATGACCCCACCCGACATACGCACGTTGCACTGGACAACGCCGCGGTAGCTCGGCGAGTCCGAGCTATCACCAAGTCCAAGATCTCTGACGCTTGGACATGGGGAAGGGAACCCCACTACCGGACCAATCCAGCGAAACAGGTACGCTATTCCGACGTTTTCTTCGATACTCCTTTACCACCGAGGTCTTGCTACCGACGTTCATCTTGACAATTTTTCTTCCTAACTCCTTTTCATATGTCTGCCATACAGCTGTTCGCCCGCCAACCGCCGAGGATGGAGTCCATCCTGGACCACTTCGGCGCGGATCTCCCTGTCGAGGACCCACCATCCAACGTGGACCCTGACGACGAGGATTATATGCCCATTGCCTCGGCCCGCATCACCACCGCGGGTAAGCCTCAAGCACAAGCTTCAGTTCAAGAGATTTCGGATGACGAGGAGGGGTTCCTCGTCATGGAACCAATAAACGCGGTACCTCTCTCCCGCCTTCCTCACCTTCCGAACTTTACTCCAGCAACCAGCCGGAAACGCGCTGGTGCCGCAACTTCGGCCGCCGAACCATCCGCCACTGGAGCCTCCGGACCCACTGAGGCTCCGGTCAAGAGACGCCGGCTGAAGAAGTCCGGACTTCCTCCTCATGCCCGGGGGGGCAGGAGGCTTCCTACCTCGGATGGGTAATGCTTTGCTTCTATAGCCAACAATGTTTGTTGCTTAAACATATTATCTCGGTATTAACACTTGACCATCTTCTTTTCGTTGCAGTGCCCCCATAGACGTGGATCAGGAGGTATCCTCCATGACTGCACCCGTTGGTGCCTCTGAAGCCACGACCACCCCGACGAACTCTCGCCCGGATCTCCTCCACCGAGGTCTGGCCCGGCCTTGGGGAAATCTGCCCCCACCCGAGGTCAGACTTCTCCGCGTCCTCAAACGGATGCGGGGATCAATCGCGCCAGAACTCCGGCTACCGCCTTGCCGGAGCCTCGACTCTCCCCCCGCAGCCAGACTGCCCGCAACCAACAGCAGCAACAGCAGAAGCATCAGCAGAAGCAACAGCCCAAGCAGCAGCCCCAAAAACCAGTTCGCCAGACTACCTTGCCGTTGGAGAAGGGCAAGGAGAAAGAAAAAGAGACGGTGAAGTCTAAGGTCACCCCCAAACCAACATCTGGGTCTGGCACCCTGACTATCTCTTCTCCTCAAGGATGCAACCGAGGTCTCCTCCCCCGGCGACACGCCGAATTCCTCCATTCGCCGCACCCATTGATGAGACTGCCCCTCCGGCCGAAGAATATGCTCGGAGGGCATCTCTTATATTGGATAACCGGCCTGCTTCAAGCTCCGAGGCTACTTTGGCCTTGGAGGCCTCGGTTAGGGGCATCGAGCAGGGCGGACCGTGGGGATTTCCTCCTCTGCGCACTGATAGTGACCAGAGCCTCGGCTCCTTGGAACACTACAATGCAGACTGGAATTCTGCAGACATGGACGAGGTCTCTTCTGCCTCCTTGACCGCCCAAGGGGACGAGCATCCTGCGGGGAGCAGCGCCTGCGCCCGACGCATGCTTGAAATGCAAACTTCTGCTTTGCTTGCTACTCGAGCTGTCAACGTAAGTTCCACTTTCTTTACTTTCATGCAGTACTCCTCTAATATCCACCATCTCCAGTCCCCGAGATTCGAGGTAAACTATTGACGCTCCGCCGGAGTTAAAATTGTTTGGCTTGAATCTTAACTCTCCATTTTCATCCGACGTATCCAATCCATTTTATCTCACTTTAGCATGCACCTCGGGTACGAGTCCCCGAGACTCCTGTCGAGGCATACCCCGGCAACATTTTCCCAATGATTTGACTCCGAGTCCCCGAGACTCTTGTCGAGGTATAGCCTTTCTAACCGAGCTATATTTTTCTTCCTTGCAGAATGCTATGAACGTCGCACGGATATCTTTCATACCCTCTTGTTTGACCACAAGAAACTCCACGACGAGCACAAGGCCGTCCTTGCAGAAAAGAACTCTTTGGACGAGAAGCTACAACAAGAGAAAGCCGAAGTAGCTCGTCTGGTAAAGGAGCTCAAGCGCATCACTGAGCTGCGGACGTCTGAAAAAGAGCAGCTGCAGGCGGAAAAGGCCAGTGTTGTCGAAACAGAGAAGAAACTTCGGGAGGATGCCGCCAAGGATCACGAGAATGCGCTCCAGTTAGCCGAGACCCGCGCCACCTCGGCCACCGAGGCTTATGAAGCCCTTCAAGCTTCGGTTAACCAGCTCCTCCCGACGCTGCAACATATCAACCAAGAAATGGACAGTAAGCTTCTTGCCCCCTTAGCCTTGCTTTGTCCTCAACATTACTGGCTCTTTGCCGAACTGTTTCTTTCATTATTAACAGGCTACCCCTCTGCAGAGCACTTCACCTACACCCAAGTCTCGGCCCGCAATATCACTGCTCGGCACAGGGAGAGGCGTAACGAACGAACCCCGATTGGACCGTTGAGGACCACATCGTGGCCATCAAGTCTCGGATCCATCCCTTGAAACCATTGGGTCAGAACTCCTCGACGCAGGTCTGTCTGCTTTCCGAGCCTTATGGCCTCTTGCCGACGCTCCCAAATCTACGCCCGAGCTCGCCGCCAAGCTTCGTGAAGCCGAACAAAGACTCCGAGAGTGGCGTTCATCTTCAGCTCGCGCTGGAGCTGATGCCGCTCTCAAATTCATCATGACTTGGTGCGAGAAGATCGACCTCGAAAAGATGGACACTCTTCGCCGAGGCTCGCCCTGGTCCTCGGACCCAATTCTCATCAAGCGCCGCGAAAAGATGGCTGCCTTCTTCGCTGGATATGCCAACACAAAGAACTTGAGCGAAGGAGACACCTACTCCGACGCCGAGGATTACGAGCCAGAAGACGAGGAATACGAAACAGAATCCGACGTCGAGGCCGAGCAAGGTGACGGGTGAAACCCGCGAAGCAGAAACCGAGGCTTCTCCACAACCTGATGCCGAGGTTACTGCCGACGTTGCCAGCACTTCCCAGGCTATCTCGGCTCCGGACGAAATCCCTGCTGCATCGGCTGCTGCCGACGTAATTCCTGATGCCTCGACCTGAACTTATGCTTGGCCAAAAAACTTCATTAAATCCCCGGTATGCCGGGACGCAGATGTAATCAAACTTAAGTAGTTCCTTTGCTACCTCTATTACTATTATGCTCATTCGAACCATGCTTTTCTAAGCTTTATGTCGAATCCTTTTGAATGATTGCTCGAGTTTACTTTCGTGTTTACTATATTTGGCATTCTTTGCTCTTGTCTGCCTTTCTGGCGTTCGACAGTCGAGTCACAAGATTGTTGTTCATAGCATACAGTACTTGGTAAATTCCGAGGTATGTTTCAAAGTCATCCGACATAAAAAAGAAGTAAAAACAGGGGTTAGTAAACGACATATGCCGAACTGTCTTTTTGGACCGAGTCCCCGAGTTCATTTTCATGTTTCCCATGTTCTTTCGTCTTTGCTCTTGACTGCCATGCTGACGTTCGTCAGTCGAGTCACAAGATTAGTTACATAGCATACAGTACTTGAAGTTTGAGACGAGGTTCAAAATAGCTCGGCATACGAACGAAGAAAGAGTACAAACAAAAAGAACATGCAATCATAAGAGCGAGGCTGTGGGGACCCCGGATTAGCTGTCCGAAATACCCTTGTGCCTACAACATCAGCGATCCCATGATCAGTCTGCCGCTGAGCACAATCAAACTGGTATCAAAAGAACACCCATAAATACCGAATAAATTTACTTACTTGATTGAAGCCATAACTTCATCAGGTACTCGCAGCGGAAATCATCAAATCAATGTGGAGCCCAAGTCACTTGCCAACCCCACAGGCAGCTGACTGGGAAGCGCCCTAGTTCGCATTGACGTTACTGAAGTCTTCTGCTTCGAACTATTCTTCTTCAAAATCTGGCTAAGACAATAGCCAGGGACGAAACCAATATGAGTACATTTGAATGTACTCGCAAACTACCCCCGAAATGAGCATGCACTACTCTTTTTATTGTTTAAATAAAACTTCGTTTGGTTTGAAAACTCTATATCCTTGTTGAAAAGAGAAGGATATACTTTTGTTTAATAAAACTTTGTTTTGAAATCTCCATATCTTTATTTGAAAAAAAAGGAAGAAGGCTTTTAGAACTTTTCCCAAAAAATCTGTTTTTGTAAGAAGTCTCGTTTAAAACTTTTCCCCGGAAAATCACCATTTGGTTTATTTCCCCAAAACTCCTCCTTTTCCGACCATAACCCTTCTTGGTCATTCAATCCCAACAACCTCATGCCGGCCCGTTGGCATGGTTGCATAAAACGTTTTCCACTTTCAAATCACAAAACTCTTCACTTCCCGACCATAGCCCGTCATGGTCAATCATTCTCCAGCAACCTCATACCAGCCCGTCGGTAGAGTTGCAGATACCACACATCTCCATTTTATTTTCAAATCTCAAAACTTTGCAAAACTTGCACATGGTCAAAGCAGATCTTTCCAACTGTCCATATCCGAGGACTCGGCTATTCGAATAGTTTTAACCCTCTGCAGAGGTAGCACGCTTTTCCCACACCCATCCGGTAACTCATCGTGTCAGCCACGTCCCGCCATACAAGGTGTATGCGAAGTTGAGTCACCGACCATAGCCTGTCATTTGCTCATGCTAGTATAGGACCCTTCCCATATGACACTTTCCATCAACACCTAGTCCAGTTTCCCGTCGGAAACCCTAAGTGTGAGGACTCATATGTTTTGTCTGGCGGTGTATAGGGGACATCCTTCTATCCTCCTCCTTATCTTTCCATAGAGTTTGAGTGAGGACCCAGGTCAGGGTAGGTCCTCAGACCATCCCCTCATGCATAACGGAGTCATCTCCGTCGATGAGGCATCCCATACTAATAAGAGCAAATTATATGACTAAGCCCTTTCCCATAGGTGGGTAAATGTGGTCGCACATGGTATTGGTTGTTCTGTAAGTACAAGGACACAATGTGCATTTTTCATAAACATCACCATTCACCATTTCTCCATTTCCACACCGACATCTCGGTATTCCACAACCACACATGTATTTTCAAAGGAGTTTTGAGTAAAGAATATTTTTCCCATCCTATAGTCTGAAAAAGAATTTCCATCTAATATCTCCATATAGGGTGTCAGAATAATATACTTGTATTTTGAAAACAAAAGGGTTTTCAAATTCATAACTTTAGTGGCAAACACCACATAAATAACATATGCTCTTTATAAGTAAAACATGTAAACCAAAATAGATGTATATAGATGCAAGCTCAGAGAATAGCTTGCCTTGCTCGGCAAAGTGAACTTGGTCTTGATCTTCAGGTTCAACGAATTCCCCTTCCTCAATAACTCCGTTCCAAAGACCACTCCGGTAGCGTTTATATCTAGCGTCGCAAACAGGAGGATAACACAACAATCACTAAGCAAACCAAACCACAAGGGGTATACAGACAAATAACAAACCGTAAGCTTCGAACTAATCATTCGGGCAACAGCTAGGATCTACACTTACGAGGGCATTATACTGGTCAGTAGTCTATCACCTATACGCAAGCTAGGTACATCGATCACAAAACTATCTGAGGCGAAGGTTAACAACAAGCACTTCCTGTTGAACAGGAAATACTTCAGACAAAAGTTCGGCCACTAATTAATCTCTATGAGTCGAACCTTCACACCAAGTTAGGGTGTGATAAAGTGAAACACTAGGAACCTAGCAAAATTGGATTTGCTCCCAAAATTATTACTGATTAATTTATAAAATCCTTTTTAAATCTGCCCTTTTGTTAATGTGTTTTAAACAACATTACAAAAATAATTTTCCATGTTTGGAAACAAGGTGGAACATGAAAGTCATCATTTTCTGAACATTTTAAGTGGTCAAACTTAATTTTTGGATCCTTATTTTTAAAGATATGAATTTTCCTAATTTGTTTTATATTCTGCCATTTTCTTTATTTCAATAAAACAACAATTAAACTAATTTATTTGGATAGGTGAATTACACCAAAAGACATGCCTTATTTATCTGAACATTTTGGTATCTTGTTTGCAATTTTTGGACAAGTATTTAATTAGTTATGAATTTTTGAAGTTTAAATTTGAATCTGGTTGTTTATTTTATTTTCCAGAAAAACTAACGAAACAATTTGAACCGAGCAGCGCGCTACACACGGTCACTGACGTGTGGGCCAGTGGCCATGCTGGCGCTGACTGGGCGCGGGTGGAGCGGATGTGGCCTCCACGGTCGCTGACCGGTGGGGCCCGCCTGTCAGCGTGTGGATAAATAGGAAAAAGGGGTTGCGCCGCGCGGGATTCGAACCAGAGACCTCACGCGCGGGTGTGCTGCGTGCTAGCCACTGGGCTGGCTCTCCCTTGTGATAGAATACGTGCGCGTACCAATAAGAGGTGTGCCGGTGCACGTCGACGTCGCGCACAGCCGCGGCGACCGCCGGCGACGACGCGCACGGGATCGACGTTCTACGGCGTGCGGAGACCAAATAATGCTCGCACTCGACACGCACGAGCACGGGCTACTTATTGGCGGCGTTATGGACCTAATGGTCACCGGAGACGGCGGTGCTGGGGAGCTCCGGCGGCGGCACGGTACGGTCTATCATCAACGCGACGTTCTACGAAGAGAGGGGAGGCACGGGCATGTCCAGAAGATTCGCACGCTCACCCTAGAAGCGTGGATGCGTTCCGTTGGAGCTGCGGTGGTCGGAGGCGGTGGCAAGCTTGATCGGAGTGCGTCGGCTGGGGAGGTAGAAGACGGCGGCGATCTCGCGAACGACGGCGTCCCGCCTCGATTCCTTGCACGGAGATGAAGAGGACGGTGAGGCGCATCTTCTGGCGGTCCTGGATTTGCTCGGGGATGCTCCAATCACCGGCGATGCTCGACGGCGAGCTCGGCCGAGGCGCGGCCATGGTGGAGAGAAAACAGAGAGGGAGAGAGAGAAAGGAGAGCGAGTGAGCGAGGGAGGAGGAGAGCAGCTTCGGGGGGGTCTCTTATCCTTCTCCTCGCAGGGCAACGGAGAGGAGGGGGGGTCCAGGCGGGCGACGCATGGGAGGACGACAACGGCCTCGTCGGCACTGCTGCTACAGGGAGAAGATGAAGGTTTCGCAGAAAACCCCCTGGGCTATTTTTCCTATTTACACTTAAGTCCTTTTTCTGTTTTCCTTTTAAATCCAGTAGCACTTCAAGGATTTTATTGAGGCACTAAAACTTTTTAGAAAAATTTGAAAATATTCAGGTGGCCTCCCATATACATGTAGAAGCTCCACAAAAATTGGCTTTTGAAAATAAAATGTTTTGAACCACATTGGTTCATAGGGTTTGAATATGTCATTTTTGGATAAAACCAATTTGTCAAATCAAATATCTTTGTAATTGGAAATTAGAGACTTTGAGGAGAGAGTGATATGATAATGAGATGATTATCACCTCATTCCTGAATTTTATAAGATATAATAATTGTTACAGCAAAATAGCGAAATATGTAGAGAGGGGAAATTGAATAGGATCATTTCTTTTTAATCAAGATTTTAATGTGAGTAATCATAGGGGTCTTGTTTTGTTTTTCAAGTCACACTCCACATTGTGATCAAGTGTGGTTTCCACTTAACATTCAGGTACAAGGGTGTAGCTTTTCACCCAAGCAAACAATAAAATAAGAATTAACAATTAATACAATCAGAAGTCCATCAAGCAAATAATCACAACAAGATCCACATCACTTCCAAGTCCACACAATTAAAACCACAAGAATTAATCACATCACCATGTACATAATTAACAATACTAGCTTATAAAATGATCACACTTAATTATGACAAGATGATGTTTAAAATTGTCTCGACTCCACCTTTGTCCTTTTGAAAAGGGTTTTGAGTAAAACAAAATATGTGGGGTGATATATTTCCCACTTGTGTTCCTTTTAAAATGTAATGATAACCAAAGCTTATAAAATGGGAGTTGCATACAAATGCAAAATATCAAGTTTAAAAGATAGATAGGAGATAGCATATAGATCTCCTCATTTGTGGAAACACATAGTCCTGGAAATACTTTTACTTTCTCAAATAATGGGTATTAGTTTTGGGGTGTTGCTAAACCAAGTATCATTTGAAATGGAGTTGGCCAAAATAAGAATGGAAAAGATACATGGAATATTTTTCTTGTCATGACATGATCACCAAGTTAAATATATTTTTGTATTGGTTGTGTCTTACTTTTACTAGTCAAACAATTTAAACAACAAGTCACACTAGGTTCAACATAGCAACAGGAAGGAAAACACAATCATCAGTGAAACATTTCGAAAAGTTTTTGTTGGTTCTGTATTTTGGGTCTTGTAAAACTAAGTTTTTCTTGGTTCCAAAATTTGGGATGTGACAGAGGCAATCCCCGAGCTCACTCTCGAGGTGCCGAAGTTTTTATTTAAAGATCAGCCGAGGTACATACATTACTTCCTTTAACAGTAGAAGGGTCGGAGTAGAGCTACATTCCATGGACGCTGAAGCTCCGCATCGGGTCTATCCAGCCCATCTCCCCTTGGATCCTGTGCATCTATAAGATAGTATGAATCATTGTGCAGAGCTCGGCTCACAATGTACGGTCCCTCCCATGGAGGTGACAACTTGTGCGGCCTTTACTGCGCTGCACAAGCCTCAAGACTAAATCTCCTTCATTAAACTTTCGGGGTTTTACATGCCGGCTTTGATAGCGTCGGAGACCTGCTGATATATTGCTGACCGAGATAAGGCCAATTCTCTTGCTTCCTCAAGCAAATCTACAGCATCCTCCCGAGCTTCTTTAGCCTCGGCTTCTGTGTACATTGCCACTCTGGGCGCATCATATTCAATGTCGGTCGGCAGCATTGCCTCGGCCCCATAGACCATGAAAAATGGCGTATAGCCAGTTGATCTGTTCGGTGTGGTCCTTAGACCCCACAGAACTGCTGGTATCTCATCGATCCAACACCCCGGTGTTTTCAACAGTGGTTCTACTAGCCGAGCTTTGATTCTGGCCAATACCAATGCATTTGACCTTTCTACTTGCCCATTAGCATGTGGATGAGCCACCGAGGCTACATCAAGTCGAATTCACTTACTCATGCAGAACCGAGCAAACTCTCCGACAGCAAAGTTCGTGCCGTTGTCTGTAATGATACTATGAGGATATCCATATCTCAGGATTATTTCCTTCAAAAAGGTCACTGCCGTATGACCATCCACCTTTTGGATTGGCTTCACCTCGATCCACTTAGTGAATTTGTCCACCATCACCAGTATGTGAGTCATATTGCCTCGGCTGGCTTGAATTCTCCCACCATGTCCAGACACCAAACTGCAAAGGGCCACGTGATAGGAATGGTCTTGAGCGCCGAAGCTGGCATGTGCTGCTGCTTGGCGAACCTTTGGCACCCTTCACATTTCCGAACTATATCTTCTGCATCGGCATTGGCGGTGGGCCAATAGAACCCGTGCCGGAACACCTTGGCCACCAGAGCTCTTGTGCTGCAATGATGTCCACATTCTCCTTGGTGGATCTCTAAAAGCATCTCCTTGCCTTCAGCTGGTTCGACACATCGCTGCAACACCTCGGTCACACTTCTCTTGTATAGCTCCTTGTTGATGATGGTGTATCCCTTAGCTCTCCTCTGGATTCTCCTTGCCTCGGTTGTGTCACTTGGCAAATTTCCATCGGCTATGAAATTCATGATCTGCTCCGCCCATTCCGGCACTGGGTGTAGAGGAAAAAGCCTCTCATCTATCTCCATTGGTTCGGTCGCCATGATCTCCTTCATGATTTCCTCCACCATTGCTCGGCCAGTCCCCGAGTGTTGGTGCGAAGTCCCCGGGTCAGACCCGAAGTTCCCATCATCTAACTCCATAGGAAAAGCTCCATCAGTCCTCGGATACTATGAAGCAGTCCCCGAGTCCGGCCAAACACATCCGACGTCTACCTCCATAGGAATAGGCTCAGACTCCAAACCTGTGATTCTCAAAGGACCATGTTTGGCTTTGTCCGGCACCACCGTTGTTGTTGTTGCCCTGGGCACTCACTGCATTCACCGGTTTCGCCTGCACCATCTTTTGGTTTTGGGCCACATGCACCGGGGTTGAATTTGCTCCGGTTAAGCTCTGATTCTGCGCCGCTATGGACGGCTTATGCTGCTGCTGCGCGTTCGGATATTGAGGTCTACGCCATTGGTTCGGTGGCCCACTCCGGTTTGTCCCAGCTTTCGCCCCTTCTGCAGCGGTCCGGTGATGAAAACTACACTTCATAGTGGTATGGTTGGGTGTTTTGCCATTCCTGCCATGATAGATACATGGCCCATTCACCAATGACTCGTAAGTCACAGGTGGTCCGGCCTCCTGCCACTGCTTCGCACCACCTCCCTGATTCTGGTTCTGATTCGGAGTCCAGGCCTGACCCTCAGTCTTTGGTTTCTGGGCGCCTCCAGGTCCGGACTGACTTGGGTTTACAGCATTGACTTGGAAATCTGGTTCTCTCTCTTTTGCCCGAACTCTTGACGGTTATCAAACCTCGGTCCGTTGTTGCGATTGTCCATCGGATTCCTCCTGTTCTGGGCATTCCCATCCATCAAAGGCTGCATCGGATCGCCAAGGGCATAGGAATCAGCTATCCGAATCGTCTCGGCCAGAGTCTTTGGCATATCTCTCTGGAGCCTCTGCCACAACATGCTACCATACCGACATCCATCAGCAAACCACGCTATAGCCTGTGCTCGATAACTCCCTCACAGGAGTTCTGAACATTGCTCCACCGAGTCAAGAATTCTCGGTCAGTCTCATTGTCCTCCTGCTTGCACGCCTGCAAAAGCTGAGGTCGGTTTGGCCTCTTGTAAGTGCTGGCGAAGTTGCTATTGAATGCCTCCTCTAAATCCAACCAGCAATTGATGCTATTCTCCGGCAAATTGTTCAGCCAGATCCGAGCAGGACCTTCCAACATGTGCGGGAGATACCGGACCGCCCATCGGCGATTGCCCCCGCAATGTATACTGCTGAAACATAATCTGCTAGCCAATCTTGCGGCTTGGTGCTCCCATTGTACGGCCTGGTACTCCGACCCAACTGAAACTGAGACACTGGTGGAGGTGGTTCCTTCATGATCGAGGTCCAAAACACGCCGGACCAGGAGGGCCTTCCTCTTCCAACTTCTCGGACATGTAAATCCGATGTAGCTTGTTTCGCGCGTCACCTGTAGGCAACGTCCGAGCTCCGATACGCTCTCCCAATGCACCATCCACTCTATAGAATCCAGCCCGCTCCATGGCTGAATTTCCATCATCATATCGGTCGCCACCTCGACCGACGCTCTTCGGCTGCGGAACATACTCCGGCTCATGCTGATACTGCTCCTGCGGCGGGGTTGCTGCTGATGCCTCGGGGGCTGAGGTGGTTTACCTCGGCCAGCCGACGCTGCTTGCCCACCGTTCTGATTTCCCTGAGCTGAACGGCCTTTAGCTCGGCTTGCATCACCTGGGCCAGGGTCTCCATTGGCTCGGCTAGCGTCGCCGACCTTTTGCTTTCCAGCTAACACCGGATCGTACACTTGCAGCTGCATCTCCTTGTTCCGACCTGAAGTGACACTCCGGGCACGATCGGCTCCTCCGACGTGTGGAGACGAGGCTTGCCCCTTGGACCTCTGGCTAACTGGCCTAATCGAATGGACCGCCTGCGAACCGCCAAGCCCGGCCTTGCGGAGGGCTTCATTTTGCTTGCTGGCCACATGCACTAACTAATTGAGCCGCTTCTGCTGCTCGCGCCATGCATCTCCGGTCAACTCCAATAGCCCGGCCCTTACTGCTTCGGCTGCTCTAAGGTTCTTGGCTGGTGAACTATACACCGGCCTACCAGTAGCCGACCTGCTACTTGTTGCCTTACTCGAGCCCGAGACTGCAGCCCTAACCATCTCGTCATAGAGGTCCTTGCTGTAACATCCCAAAAATATTAATCAATGTGATTTATTCCAAAAATGAGAGCCAACAAAAACTTTTGTTAATTATTATGTGTTGATCTCTTGTTGTTGCTTGTGTGGTTTAATTCTTGCTAGTGGTATGTTGTTTGCTCTAAATAAAAACAAGAAGAAAAGAAAAGAATTGAAATAGCAAATAAAGCAAGAAAAATAAAAGTGACATCTGTGTCCCACAAATTCTCCAAGGGGAGAAACTAAAATGGTTTCAAATAAAATTGAGAGGAGAAGTTATATAAATTCTCCCATTTTTATTCCTATAACTTTTCCCTCTCAAAAATCTAATTTAAAAACCTAAATTTAAATTCTATTTTCTATCTTTATTAAATTCAAATCACAAAGTGTGCTATGTTGCACTTGTCACATGAAGTGTAACACAGCACCACAAATACCCATATACAATTATGAAGCAAAGTATGAAATCAGAATTCAAAAATTCGAATTTAAATTTCAGTGAGGCATTTCGTCGAACACGTGGTGGACACCACTGTGTTCATCTTCGGTTTGATTTGAAACCGATGCAATTCGATCGAATTCGAGGTTTGTTCTTCGAATTGATGCTTGCATCCACTCCCTCTCCCCTCACTGACCTCGCCGCGTCCAGGAAATCGAGGAAAGGAGGCACAGGAAGAGGAGATGGACCAGGGGGCAGCCGCGGGCGCCGTGCGCCATGGCCGTCGCCGTGGCAACGGCGTTGTCGCCACCACAGTCGCCCAAGACCGTGTCCCCCCCTCTCCCTGATGTCTCTGCGCTCTCCAGGCACCGTAGCCATCCCCGGGGAGGACCCCATCGTCGCTTCGCGCCACGCAGTCGCCGCGCCCGCCCGAGACGGCCGTGCCAGTGCACGCACCCGCCGTCCAAACGATCTCCGGGCCGTCCCGTTTCTTGCTCACGCACAGCGCGTCGCCACGCCATCGAGCTAGCCCCTGCACCTCGAACGCTGCAGCCGCCCCTACGGCGAGCTATCGCGCCTGGACACCCTCTCCTGCACCGTGTCCACGGCGAGCCCGTGCGCCGTCGTCGAACCTATAAAGCCACCCCGAGCCCTCCCTCAATCTCACCACCTCTCCCTCACTCCACTCTCTCCCGTACACCGCCAGAAGGGCGGGTACTCCGCAGCGAGGCTGCTGCTGCCCATAGTTTCTCTTTGCGCGCCGCCGCACCCGAGGTAGGCGACGACACGGCCACGCCGTGCTGCTCCCTCCCTTGCTCTCCTCTGGCCCTCACTGCCTCTCCATTACCACCGCACTCCCGCGACATTTTCCCCTCTGTATCGTGCCCAGGAGCCCCCGGAGGATCTCGCCGGAGTTGGAGCACGGCCGCGGAGAAGAAGGGGATCATCGCCATCGCTAGGAGCTTCCCCATCAAGCTCCACTCGCCTCCCCAGCATCCCCACGACCTCCGCCGTTGAACGCCGTCCTCTCCGCCGTCCCTAGACCCTCCAGGTACCCCCACTGGCCACCCTCGCCGTCGCCGGAGCTCCGGCGACGCTCTGATTAGGTCGTCGATGAACGCGGCCTCCGTGAGCCGTTCGATCCATGATCAACGATCGCGTACCGCTTCGTTAATTTGAGCCACTGCCATGTAGGTCCCACCCGTCAGATATTTAAACATTTCCAGCGCGCGAGATATTTCTCCTGTGTCGCTGACGTGTAGGCCCCACATGTCAGAGTTTTGAACATTATCCAGAACAGTTAGGATTTCTAATTTTAGTTTCTCTGGAAATTCAGTACTGGACTCATTTTATAAATTCAATAACTCGAGATTTACAAATCCAAATAAATAAAACTCAATTGTTCTGGAAAGCTTATGAAATTGTTTAACCAATCCAATTGGTCTCATGTCATTTAATTAAATAAATAAAAAGTATTATTGAAAATGCCACAGAAGGTTTAAAATCTAAACTTGTTTGTTTCTGATGCTATGTTAGTCCAAATAATTCCAAACCAATTTTGCTAGCTTAGTACTGCCTTGTGTTAGCTCCCCTAATTTTGGTAGAATTAATTAAGCAATATTAATTGTTGACTTTAAGATAAACCCTTCTGGACTAAAACAAACAAATATGTTTAGTGGTTGACCCAAATGAGTTAGGACCAATTTTGTTAGCTCATATATCCATGTTTAGTTACCCCTAAAAGGATTTAATTTTTGGAGCAATAGAATTAAAATGGTAGCTAAAACTTGATTATTAAGCTACTGGATTCAATCCAATGTGTAGGGAGTTTGGTAACTCCAAATGATCCAATTCAAATTGGGTTGTCTTCTACACATCAGTAGCTTTCTATAGAATTTTAGTTTGTATTTTTGTGACCAACAGAACTCAAGTTGTGGATTTAAACATGAATAACTAGTTTCTGCCATAATTTGGACTTAATTAAATAATGTTTAATTCAACTTTTTGAAAACCAAATTGTGTGGTTTGATGTGTGCAGTAGCTAATTGTGATGTTTGTGATTGATATGTTGGATGCTTGCTTGAGTAGTTTAGTAATTGTCTGCATTGCTTGTTTGACGTTTAGACGAGAACGTTGCCGGAGTCTACGAGGAGGGGGAATTCTCTGATCATCAAGCACAAGAACCCGACAACTTTGCCGAGCAAGGCAAGCTATTCCCTGAGCTTGCACCTAAATACATATGCATCTACTTTTATCAAATGATTTACTCTTAAGGCAATGGTTTACAAAACCTTTTCGAAAAGTATATGGATATTATTTTGCCACCCTATGTAGTAACTTATACAAAACTTAGGATGGGAAACAATGATGTTTATTCAAAACTCCTTTAAAAAGACTTATGTGGTTATGGAATACCGAGATGTCGGTATGAAAGAAAGAAGTGGAGAATGGTGATGTTTATGAAAAATGCACATTGTGTCCTAGTACTATGACAACCAATCTTACCCTGTGCGACCACATCTACCCACATATGGGAAAGGGCGTAGTCATATAATTTGCTCATATTAGTATGGGATGCCTCAACAACGAGGATGACCTCGTTCCATGAGGGGATGGTTTGGTGACCTACCCCTGACCTGGGTCCTAACACGATGGTGGGAGGATTGAAGGGTTCGCTCGCCGGGCAGAACTACGAGTCCTCACACTTGGGTTTCTGTTGGGAAATTAGCCTGAGTGTCGAAGGAAGTTTCGTAGCGGCAGGGTCCTATACTAGCATGAGCAAAGGACAGGCTATGGTCGGCGGCTTACTTCGCATACACCTTGTATGGCGAGACGTGGCAGACACGATGAGTTGCCGGATGGATGGGGGAAAAGCGTGCTACCTCTGCAGAGTGTAAAACTATTCGAATAGCCGAGTCCTCGGATATGGACAGTTGGTAGGCTGTCCTAGACCATGTGCAAGTTTTTGGAAAAGCTTTAAGTTTAAAAAGAAACTGAAATGGTGATGGTGTTACACAGCTATACCAAATGAAGTGGTATGAGTTGTTGGAATAAATGGACTATGGTGAGCCATGGTCATAAAAAGGAGGAGTTTTTGAGAAACAAAATGAGATGGTGACTCTTTAAAATGGTTATAAAACTCTTCTTACCTTTTTCAATAAAGATATAGAGATGTTTAAATAATAAAAGTTGTCAACAAAAAAAGTGCATACTCATGTTGGGGTAGTTTGCGAGTACATTCAAATGTACTCATATTGGTTTCGTCCCTGGCTATTGTCCTAGCCAGACTACGAGGAGGAGCACTACGCCGAGCAGGAATATGGCGACTTCTACGCAACTAAGGATCTCCACAAGTCAGCTGCCTGTCGGGTTGTCATCGTTAGAATTGATGTCTACTACGCCGTAGCTTCCGCTGATATATTTTGGTTTGGCCCATGAAGGCACCTATGTAAGAACTTGGTCTAAATGACCATTTATGTAAGACTTTTATTCGGTACTGTAATGGATGTAAACTTTGGTATCCAATTCGGATTATGTGCAACGACAGACTGATCACGGGATCGTTGTGTTAAGCATAATCGGGTATTTCGGACAGCTAGTCCGGGGTCCCCACAGACTTGGTATCAGAGCCATCCTGACTTTAGGAAACCTTAGTTAGCATGGTCGTTTGTCAAATGTTACAAAAGATGAATTTCTAAAAAGAAAGGAATGAAGTATTTTCGAAAATTGCTTATCTCCAATCCTCTTACTTATGCAAAATTTTACTCTCATTAAATATTACATTTTCCTTAGTATCCCTAAAATTTTGTACCCTCTCATTAAGTTTAAAATTTGACTCACTTGTTGCCCTACTACATTAAAATTTTGATACTTGTCACCTAACTAACTTAAAATTTTGTTAAAAATTGTAGATGGCACTCCATTGGACCGAGTTCGTTCAGCTGGAGAAGGACAGCAAGTTGACGTTTGAGAGGGACTTGTTCGAGTTGACCAAGCTGTTAGGTCGCCCCGCTCCAGAGTTTGAGGGAGCTCAGATTGATGTTCACGGTGTCGGAAGGCTGAGCTGGCTCATCAGGTCGTCAGTTCGCAGGAACATCAAGTCTCCCAGTTCCAGGACGCTCGTCTTCACCACCAAGGAGGCCACCTGGGTTGATGGTCTCTGTACTGCTACACAGAGGATGCTAGCCCGACTTTGTGAGGAGCACAAGGCGGAGTTAGTAGACTCCCGTTTCCGGTTCTACGGGAGGCGCAACTGCGATGGACACCCTACTCCTTCACCTTACCACCCGATGTTTGGGAGCTACATCATGGACATGGAGATCTTACTTCAGTGCACTCAGGATGATCTGTTGCGCACTAGGATTCAGCTTCACTTTGACCGCGAGTCGCTCGTTGAGCTTCGCGAGAACGAGATGAAGCTGATGGTGGAGAAGGTTGCTCTTCTCAGGAAGAGGGCCCAGCTGAGGAAGACTATCGTGAAGCTCCGCACGAAGGTGGCAGAGCAGGACGGACTGATTGAGGATCTAGAGCACCATACTGACGAGATGGAGGAGGAGGGCGAGGATCTCCGCAAGGAGAACGACGCTTTCCTCAGTGACGATGATGACTTCGTGGAGGAGATGGACTGTGAGGAGGAGGATGATGAGGAGGAGTTAGTTGACGAGGAGGAGGAGCCACTCGAGCCAGTTCTCGAGGACGAGGAGGAGGATCCCGAGGAGCCAGCCTACCAGTCAGATGCTGACGTGTTAGAGCTGGAGGTTCCACCTCAGTAGGCGAGTGACTTGATCACTACCGCAGGATTAGGTTGACCCCCTATAGCTAGTCGAGTAGTAGTAGTGGTTCTTTTGGAAACCAGATGTTATGTATCCTAGATGTAAGCTTGATGTTGTAAGCTTGATGTTGATGTGAACTCTTGATGTGTTGTTTGTGAAATATAAGTATGTTTGTCTTGTTTAATCTGTGTGAACTATTTTCATATAAATCTTAGGTTAATCAACCACTTGAGAGATCGTCTTTTCCCTTAGTCGAACTTTTTGCCTTGTCTCTTATACCCGGTGTGCTTCAGGATGCCCCCCGTCGCAGCAATGCGGAAGGATCAGGATCAGCACCACCACCACCGGACCCAACCCCCACCCAACTTCTCGCACTTATCATGGAGGAGCGTGAAAATGCCCGGCAAGAGCGCCAAGCTCATCTCGCTGCCTTACAACAACTGCAGCCGCTATAACAACAACAACAACAACAACAACAACAACAACAACAACAATGGTGGCAATGGCAATGAGAACCAGCGATCTACCTTGGGTGATTTCAGAAACCAACCCACCCACCTACTCCAAGGGACTTCACCCACTGGAAGCCGATGATTGGCTTCGCACCATCGACAACAATCTGGAAGTTGCTGCTGTGGGGAAAATGAGAAAGTGTTGTATGCAACCCACTATCTCGCTGGACCTGCAAGAGCTTGGTGGGAAACTACCAAGGCTCTCCAGCAAGCTGGTCATGTCATCAACTGGGCTGAGTTCCAGGAGAAGTTCCGCAAGAAGCACATTCCCACGGACTCATTGAGAGGAAGAAGGATGAGTTCCGTAAGCTGAGGCAGGGAAGTAGAGATGTGGTCGGTTATCTTGAGGAGTTTACCGACTTATCTCGGTATGCTCCTGATGACACCGACAAAGAAGAGAAGAAGATGGAGCGTTTCATGAGTGGACTTCATGATGAACTGCAGTGTGCTCTGGTTATCCATGACTTCCGTGATCTGGAGTCACTTGTGGACAAAGCCATCCAGCTGGAGACCAAGCGCAAGTCATGTATGAAGGTCGCAAGAGGAGGATGAATGCTCAGGAAGGTTCGAGCAGCCAGAAACCCGTATCTTTCAGCAGAACCCCAGGCCTGCCTATCGTCCACCCCAAGCACCACGCCCCAATTTCCCTAACCGCCCAAACAACTTCAACCGCCCCAATGACAATAACCGTTCTGGAGGAAACTTCAATAATTTCAATCTCCGCCCCAAGGTTGTCTGCTTTGAATGCGGTGCCCCAGGACATTACTCCAGAGAATGCCCCAATCCCAAGAAGCCTGTCCAGCGCCCCAATGCACCTGCACCGAACAATGGTCAAGGCCGCAATGGAAATGGTAATGGCAAGAATGCCGCACCCCGCGGGAATCTGCTGTTGTCAGAGGCCGTCTGCACCACATCAATGCTGAAGAGGCTGAAGAAGCGCCAGATGTTGTGCTGGGTACGTTCTTGTCAACTCAGTACCTGCAACTGTTCTGTTTGATTCTGGTGCCACCATTCGTTTATTACCAAAGAGTTTGTTTCTAAGGGAGGTTTAGTCGGGAGTCTTTTACCCAAACCAATGTTGGTACAAACCCCAGGACTGTTAGCCAAAACCAACCAGATGTGTTCCGAAACCCCCATAGAAATTGGAGGAGGAAGGTTTGCAGCCGACCTAATTATCTTAGGAAACCAAGGCATAGATGTTATTCTTGGAATGGATTGGTTAGCCAAGTATCACGGTCGTATTGACTGTGCCCGAAGAGCTGTTTCTCTCACTTCTGATGATGGAGTTGAAGTGGAGTATGCATCTGAGACCAGCCAGACCAGACCCGGATGCCATGAGAGCATAGCTCGACCCGCCCTAGATGAGATCCGTGTTGTTCATCTGTTCAAGGATGTTTTCCCAGAAGAATTGCCTGGTATGCCGCCAGACAGGGATATTGAGTTCATAATTGAGCTTATCCCAGGAACATCCCCCATATCCCAAAAGCCTTATCGGATGAATCCGGAAGAACTGGTGGAGTTGAAGAAGCAGTTGGCTGATATGCTAAGCAAAGGTCTTGTCCGCCCAAGCGCTTCACCATGGGGATCACCCATTATTTTTGTGGACAAGAGAGACGGTACCACACGCCTGTGTGTGGATTATCGCAAGCTGAATGACGTGACCATTAAAAACAAGTACCCTCTTCCCAAGATCGAGGATCTGTTCGATCAAATGAACGGAGCCCGAGTCTTTTCAAAGATCGATCTTCGGACAGGTTACCATCAGTTGAAGATCCGAGAGACAGATATTCCCAAGACCGCCTTCACCACCCGTTACGGTTTGTTTGAATACACCGTAATGTCCTTTGGTCTGACCAATGCCCCAGCCTATTTCATGAATCTCATGAACAAGATTTTCATGGAGTACCTCGACAAGTTCGTGGTAGTTTTCCTTGATGACATCCTTATTTATTCCAAGACCGAAGAAGAGCATGCTGAACACCTGCGTCTAGTTTTGGAGACCCTCCAAGAGCACCAGCTGTATGCCAAGCTTAGCAAGTGTGAGTTTTGGCTCAGTGAAGTGGCATTTCTTGGACATATTGTATCCGCTGGAGGAATTTCTGTTGACCCTGAGAAGATACAAGCCATTCTTGACTGGTTATCCCCAACCAATGTTTTGAAATCCGAAGCTTTCTCGGACTTGCCGGTTATTACCGCAAGTTCGTTGAAGGATTTTCCAGTATAGCCAAACCTCTGACCCAACTGTTGAAGAAGGACAAGAATTTGAATGGACTCAGAAGTGTGAGGATAGTTTCCAAGAACTGAAGAAGAGACTAACCTCAGCCCCAATTTTGATTATGCCAGACGTCACCCAGAGTTTCGACGTGTATTGCGATGCATCACGCCTCGGACTTGGTTGCGTTCTGATGCAAGAAGGCAAAGTTGTGTCGTATCTGTCCCGGCAGTTGCGACCGCATGAAGAGAATTACCCAACCCATGACTTGGAGTTAGCTGCTGTAGTCTTTGCTCTTAAGAAGTGGCGTCCCTATCTTGCGGGACATCGCTGCGAGGTCTATACAGATCACAAAAGCTTGAAGTATATTTTCACCCAGAAAGATCTGAACCTGCGACAGAGGAGATGGATGGAATTAATCAAGGATTATGATATTGGAATCCATTATCACCCTGGAAAGGCTAATGTAGTTGCCGATGCCCTTAGTCGCAAACCTTGCACCCTGAATGCCCTGATCCAAGCCGAACAGCCAGCCTTGTTCAAAGAGTTCCAAGATTTTGGACTAGAGCTTGTTAGCCATGGTTATCTCGCCAATTTAGAGTTAACCCCAACCCTGATGGATCAAATCAAAGAAGCCCAAAAGGTCATGAAAGCATTGAGGGAATTAGGAAGAAGATTTCCCTCGGCAAAGCACCCGGTTTTACCGAAGATGCTGAGGAGTGCTGAAATTCAATGACCGTATCTGTGTGCCCAATGTCACGGAACTTAAGGAGTTAATCCTGAAGGAGGCCCATGAGACCCCTTATTCAATCCACCCCGGCGGAACCAAAATGTACCAAGACCTTCGAGAAAGATTTTGGTGGCATGGAATGAAGCGAGAGATTGGTTCGTTCGTAGCCAAGTGTGACATCTGCCAGCGAGTTAAGGCTGAACATCAGCGACCCGCTGGATTGCTTCAACCTTTGAAAATTCCCGAGTGGAAGTGGGATGAGATTGGAATGGATTTTATTACCGGACTTCCAAGATCCAACCGAGGCCATGATTCAATCTGGGTCATCGTTGATCGACTGACCAAGGTTGCTCATTTTATACCCGTCAAGACCACTCACAATGGAGCCCAGTTAGCAGACTGTATATTTCCAGAATAGTGAGCCTGCATGGTGTGCCTAAGAAGATTGTATCTGATAGAGGCACGCAATTCACCTCAAGGTTCTGGAAATCCCTTCATGAAGCCCTCGGAACCAAGTTAGCATTTAGCACAGCTTATCATCCCCAGACCGATGGCCAAACTGAGCGAGTGAACCAGATATTGGAGGACATGCTTCGTGCATGTGTTCTATCCTATGGTTCCAAGTGGGAAGATTGTCTTCCGTTTGCAGAGTTCTCGTACAACAACAGTTATCAGTCCAGTCTGCAAATGGCCCCTTTTGAAGCCCTTTACGGCAAGAAGTGTCGTACACCCCTGAATTGGTCCGATACCGGAGAAGCAAATTGTTCGGACCAGATACCCTCCGAGAAGCTGAAGAGCAAGTTCAGCTTATTCGTGAACGCCTCAAAACTGCCCAATCCCGTCAGAAGAGTTATGCTGACACCAAGCGCCGTGACCTCACCTTCAGTCGGAGATTATGTTTATCTCCGAGTGACACCCCTTAAAGGAATGCAGCGTTTCCATGTCAAAGGAAAGTTAGCGCCAAGGTATATTGGACCCTTCAAGGTCATTTCTCGTCGAGGAGAAGTATCCTATCACTGGAGTTACCCCAGGAGTTAGGAGATTACCATGATGTCTTCCACATTTCCTTGCTCCGGAAGTGTCTTGAAGTTCCTGACCAGCCTGATGTTTTCAAAAACATCGACCACCGCTCCATCGACCTGAACCAAGACCTGACCTATCGAGAGAGACCTCTCAAAATTCTCGAAGAAGATGTTCGTGTTACCCGAAGACGTGCGATCAAGTTTTACAAAGTTCAGTGGACTAACCACTCTGAAGAAGAAGCAACTTGGGAACGCGAAGATTATCTTCGAAGCGAATTTCCAGACCTCTTTAGTACCCAGCCTAGCAAATCTCGGGACGAGATTTATTCTAAGGGGGGAAGGATTGTAACATCCCAAAAATATTAATCAATGTGATTATTCCAAAAATGAGAGCCAACAAAAACTTTTGTTAATTATTATGTGTTGATCTCTTGTTGTTGCTTGTGTGGTTTAATTCTTGCTAGTGGTATGTTGTTTGCTCTAAATAAAAACAAGAAGAAAAGAAAAGAATTGAAATAGCAAATAAAGCAAGAAAAATAAAAGTGACATCTGTGTCCCACAAATTCTCCAAGGGGAGAAACTAAAATGGTTTCAAATAAAATTGAGAGGAGAAGTTATATAAATTCTCCCATTTTTATTCCTATAACTTTTCCCTCTCAAAAATCTAATTTAAAAACCTAAATTTAAATTCTATTTTCTATCTTTATTAAATTCAAATCACAAAGTGTGCTATGTTGCACTTGTCACATGAAGTGTAACACAGCACCACAAATACCCATATACAATTATGAAGCAAAGTATGAAATCAGAATTCAAAAATTCGAATTTAAATTTCAGTGAGGCATTTCGTCGAACACGTGGTGGACACCACTGTGTTCATCTTCGGTTTGATTTGAAACCGATGCAATTCGATCGAATTCGAGGTTTGTTCTTCGAATTGATGCTTGCATCCACTCCCTCTCCCCTCACTGACCTCGCCGCGTCCAGGAAATCGAGGAAAGGAGGCACAGGAAGAGGAGATGGACCAGGGGGCAGCCGCGGGCGCCGTGCGCCATGGCCGTCGCCGTGGCAACGGCGTTGTCGCCACCACAGTCGCCCAAGACCGTGTCCCCCCTCTCCCTGATGTCTCTGCGCTCTCCAGGCACCGTAGCCATCCCCGGGGAGGACCCCATCGTCGCTTCGCGCCACGCAGTCGCCGCGCCCGCCCGAGACGGCCGTGCCAGTGCACGCACCCGCCGTCCAAACGATCTCCGGGCCGTCCCGTTTCTTGCTCACGCACAGCGCGTCGCCACGCCGTCGAGCTAGCCCCTGCACCTCGAACGCTGCAGCCGCCCCTACGGCGAGCTATCGCGCCTGGACACCCTCTCCTGCACCGTGTCCACGGCGAGCCCGTGCGCCGTCGTCGAACCTATAAAGCCACCCCGAGCCCTCCCTCAATCTCACCACCTCTCCCTCACTCCACTCTCTCCCGTACACCGCCAGAAGGGCGGGTACTCCGCAGCGAGGCTGCTGCTGCCCATAGTTTCTCTTTGCGCGCCGCCGCACCCGAGGTAGGCGACGACACGGCCACGCCGTGCTGCTCCCTCCCTTGCTCTCCTCTGGCCCTCCACTGCCTCTCCATTACCACCGCACTCACCCGCGACATTTTCCCCTCTGTATCGTGCCCAGGAGCCCCCGGAGGATCTCGCCGGAGTTGGAGCACGGCCGCGGAGAAGAAGGGGATCATCGCCATCGCTAGGAGCTTCCCCATCAAGCTCCACTCGCCTCCCCAGCATCCCCACGACCTCCGCCGTTGAACGCCGTCCTCTCCGCCGTCCCTAGACCCTCCAGGTACCCCCACTGGCCACCCTCGCCGTCGCCGGAGCTCCGGCGACGCTCTGATTAGGTCGTCGATGAACGCGGCCTCCGTGAGCCGTTCGATCCATGATCAACGATCGCGTACCGCTTCGTTAATTTGAGCCACTGCCATGTAGGTCCCACCCGTCAGATATTTAAACATTTCCAGCGCGCGAGATATTTCTCCTGTGTCGCTGACGTGTAGGCCCCACATGTCAGAGTTTTGAACATTATCCAGAACAGTTAGGATTTCTAATTTTAGTTTCTCTGGAAATTCAGTACTGGACTCATTTTATAAATTCAATAACTCGAGATTTACAAATCCAAATAAATAAAACTCAATTGTTCTGGAAAGCTTATGAAATTGTTTAACCAATCCAATTGGTCTCATGTCATTTAATTAAATAAATAAAAAGTATTATTGAAAATGCCACAGAAGGTTTAAAATCTAAACTTGTTTGTTTCTGATGCTATGTTAGTCCAAATAATTCCAAACCAATTTTGCTAGCTTAGTACTGCCTTGTGTTAGCTCCCCTAATTTTGGTAGAATTAATTAAGCAATATTAATTGTTGACTTTAAGATAAACCCTTCTGGACTAAAACAAACAAATATGTTTAGTGGTTGACCCAAATGAGTTAGGACCAATTTTGTTAGCTCCCATATATCCATGTTTAGTTACCCCTAAAAGGATTTAATTTTTGGAGAAATAGAATTAAAATGGTAGCTAAAACTTGATTATTAAGCTACTGGATTCAATCCAATGTGTAGGGAGTTTGGTAACTCCAAATGATCCAATTCAAATTGGGTTGTCTTCTACACATCAGTAGCTTTCTATAGAATTTTAGTTTGTATTTTTGTGACCAACAGAACTCAAGTTGTGGATTTAAACATGAATAACTAGTTTCTGCCATAATTTGGACTTAATTAAATAATGTTTAATTCAACTTTTTGAAAACCAAATTGTGTGGTTTGATGTGTGCAGTAGCTAATTGTGATGTTTGTGATTGATATGTTGGGATGCTTGCTTGAGTAGTTTAGTAATTGTCTGCATTGCTTGTTTGACGTTTAGACGAGAACGTTGCCGGAGTCTACGAGGAGGGGGAATTCTCTGATCATCAAGCACAAGAACCCGACAACTTTGCCGAGCAAGGCAAGCTATTCCCTGAGCTTGCACCTAAATACATATGCATCTACTTTTATCAAATGATTTACTCTTAAGGCAATGGTTTACAAAACCTTTTTCGAAAAGTATACGGATATTATTTTGCCACCCTATGTAGTAACTTATACAAAACTTAGGATGGGAAACAATGATGTTTATTCAAAACTCCTTTAAAAAGACTTATGTGGTTATGGAATACCGAGATGTCGGTATGAAAGAAAGAAGTGGAGAATGGTGATGTTTATGAAAAATGCACATTGTGTCCTAGTACTATGACAACCAATCTTACCCTGTGCGACCACATCTACCCACATATGGGAAAGGGCGTAGTCATATAATTTGCTCATATTAGTATGGGATGCCTCAACAACGAGGATGACCTCGTTCCATGAGGGGATGGTTTGGTGACCTACCCCTGACCTGGGTCCTAACACGATGGTGGGAGGATTGAAGGGTTCGCTCGCCGGGCAGAACTACGAGTCCTCACACTTGGGGTTTCTGTTGGGAAATTAGCCTGAGTGTCGAAGGAAGTTTCGTAGCGGCAGGGTCCTATACTAGCATGAGCAAAGGACAGGCTATGGTCGGCGGCTTACTTCGCATACACCTTGTATGGCGAGACGTGGCAGACACGATGAGTTGCCGGATGGATGGGGGAAAAGCGTGCTACCTCTGCAGAGTGTAAAACTATTCGAATAGCCGAGTCCTCGGATATGGACAGTTGGTAGGCTGTCCTAGACCATGTGCAAATTTTTGGAAAAGCTTTCAAGTTTAAAAAGAAACTGAAATGGGATGGTGTTACACAGCTATACCAAATGAAGAGGTATGAGTTGTTGGAATAAATGGACTATGGTGAGCCATGGTCATAAAAAGGAGGAGTTTTTGGGAAACAAGCTGAGATGGTGATCTCTTTAAAAATGGTTATAAAACTCTTCTTACCCTTTTTAATAAAGATGTAGAGATGGTTTAAATGAATAAAAGTTGTCAACAAAAACAAGTGCATACTCATGTTGGGGTAGTTTGCGAGTACATTCAAATGTACTCATATTGGTTTCGTCCCTGGCTATTGTCCTAGCCAGACTACGAGGAGGAGCACTACGCCGAGCAGGAATATGGCGACTTCTACGCAAACTAAGGATCTCCACAAGTCAGCTGCCTGTAGGGTTGTCATCGTAGATTGATGCCTACTACGCCGTAGCTTCCGCTGATATATTTTGGTTTGGCCCATGAAGGCACCTATGTAAGAACTTGGTCTAAATGACCGTTTATGTAAGACTTTTATTCGGTACTGTAATGGATGTAAACTTTGGTATCCAATTCGGATTATGTGCAACGACAGACTGATCACGGGATCGTTGTGTTAAGCATAATCGGGTATTTCGGACAACTAGTCCGGGGTCCCCACACTTGCCTCGGTTGAACAGAGCAGCTTTCTTATGCCGCACAACCGGAGTAAAACCATCTTCTATACCATGTGCAGCATTGTATTCCTTCTGCTCCATATCGAACTGCTGCCTAGCCTCGGCCAGCAACCGAGCTTCTCTCAGCACTCTCTGGCGCTCTGCCTCTAACCCGGCCACCGTATGCTCCACACTTGCCTCTACTGCGAGTGGCCGAGCTAACCTATCAACGATAGCCTCTAAGGGAACTTCTTCCCTTGGCATACCCAGCTGCTCATTCTGACTAGGTTTCTCGTACGGAAACTTCGCCGTCCGACCTGATTTCTCAGGCAGCGCGTTGGCGTCGCCTCCACCTCGGCTAGCGCAACCTTGCCAGCATCTGCCTTGCTAGCTGCAGGCTTGGTACCAGCCACCATCACCTCCACACATCTCAGAGGGCGAGTAACACGTTGGCCCAAAGCCGCCAGGAGAGGAGTTTCGTCATCCACGAGCACCTGCTCCGGGTACTCGCGAGCCACCTCGACAGCAACGTATGTGGGGAAACTGCCGAGCATCATGAGGAAGCCATCGGTGGGGAAAGGCTTGCCGGCGAAGCACCCCGCATTGTCGCTCACAAAGGCGAACTCGCCGATCTTGGTAACAAGACCAGAAAGAACACACTCAGAGGAGCCCGTCCGGATGGAAACTCCACCCAACGCCTCAATCTGCCCCACGGTGGGCGCCAACTGTCGTGGTGGGATCACGGCAGATGCCATGGGTATGGCTTAGTTTGGGCCGAATAGTCGTTGGGGGAATCCGGGGAGGGTTTATGCACTCAAGATGTGCACAAGCAAGAACATGCAAGAAACCACAAGAACATGAACAAGAGACCGAGAAAGCCAAGAACACAAAAGACACCACGATGTACCCAGGTTCGGGGCCTTCGTGAAGAAGTAAAACCCCTACTCCTGCCTTTCCTCTCTCAATATATCAGTGTCGTTCTCAGGTACAAGGTGCTCCTCGAGCTGTATGATGCTGCTCAAGTGAGAGCTCTAGATAGAAGATGAAACTATGAAGGGGGAAATGAGCTAGGGTTTTCGCCGTCCTCCTCCCTGGAGGTAGAGATGCCGCATATATACACAGGCCGAAGTACATTTTTACCCCTGCCTACAACTGACAATGGCATGGCCAAAAGGTAGAAGACAAGCCTCTGCCTCCTGCCAGCTCAACGGCCGGACTGTCAGGCCAGCCAGGCCTAGCTTTCCTCTTCCGGTCATACTTCAGTAGCCTGCCGAGGTCTAGCCTGTAGACCTTTCCCGAAATAGCCGAGTCAGCTCCTAGGCCCCCGAGCTTCCGGGAAACCCGTGGATGGACCTCGCCGTCCTCTGAAGCCTCGGGCTACGAGCTCTGCGGCGCCCGTGACCTCTCTGACATGCCTCGATCCTTGCTGCCAACCTCGGATAACACTCCTGATCCTATACCTCGGTAGAGAATACCTTATTCCTGTGGTAGCTAGCTGACTACCCCGAGGTTGATACCTCGGGGATATACCTCGGAGAATATACCTCGGACGTACACCTTACGTCGGATGACGCCTCCTGCGTCCTTGCTCAATCATTACCTCGGACAGCTTACTACCTTAACCTTACATGTCTTGACCTCATCATTACCCTACCCGAGGGTAACCCCCCGACACCAGTATGTGAGTCATATTGCCTCGGGCTGGCTTGAATTCTCCCACCATGTCCAGACACCAAACTGCAAAGGGCCACGTGATAGGAATGGTCTTGAGCGCCGAAGCTGGCATGTGCTGCTGCTTGGCGAACCTTTGGCACCCTTCACATTTCCGAACTATATCTTCTGCATCGGCATTGGCGGTGGGCCAATAGAACCCGTGCCGGAACACCTTGGCCACCAGAGCTCTTGTGCTACAATGATGTCCACATTCTCCTTGGTGGATCTCTAAAAGCATCTCCTTGCCTTCAGCTGGTTCGACACATCGCTGCAACACCTCGGTCACACTTCTCTTGTATAGCTCCTTGCTGATGATGGTGTATCCCTTAGCTCTCCTCTGGATTCTCCTTGCCTCAGTTGTGTCACTTGGCAAATTTCCATCGGCTATGAAATTCATGATCTGCTCCGCCCATTCCGGCACTGGGTGCAGAGGAAAAAGCCTCTCATCTATCTCCATTGGTTCGGTCGCCATGATCTACTTCATGATTTCCTCCACCATTGCTCGGCCAGTCCCCGAGTGTTGGTGCGAAGTCCCGGGTCAGACCCGAAGTTCCCATCATCTAACTCCATAGGAAAAGCTCCATCAGTCCTCGGATACTGCGAAGCAGTCCCCGAGTCCGGCAAAACACATCCGACGTCTACCTCCATAGGAATAGGCTCAGACTCCAAACCTCTGATTCTCAAAGGACCACGTTTGGCTTTGTCCGGCACCACCGTTGTTGTTGTTGCCCTGGGCACTCACTGCATTCACCGGTTTCGCCTGCACCATCTTCTGGTTTTGGGCCACATGCACCGGGGTTGAATTTGCTCCGGTTAAGCTCTGATTCTGCGCCGCTATGGTCGGCTTATGCTGCTGCTGCGCGTTCGATATTGAGGTCTACGCCATTGGTTCGGTGGCCCACTCCGGTTTGTCCCAGCTTTCGCCCCTTCTGCAGCGGTCGGTGATGAAAACTACACTGCAGAGTGGTATGGTTGGGTGTTTTGCCATTCCTGCCATGATAGATACATGGCCCATTCACCAATGACTCGTAAGTCACAGGTGGTCCGGCATCCTGCCACTGCTTCGCACCACCTCCCTGATTCTGGTTCTGATTCGGAGTCCAGGCCTGACCCTCAGTCTTCGGTTTCTGGGCGCCTCCAGGTCCGGACTGACTTGGGTTTACAGCATTGACTTGGAAATCTTGTTCTCTCCTCTTTGCCCGAACTCTTGACGGTTATCAAACCTCGGTCCGTTGTTGCGATTGTCCATCGGATTCCTCCTGTTCCGGGCATTCCCATCCATCAGAGGCTGCATCGGATCGCCAAGGGCATAGGAATCAGCTATCCGAATCGTCTCGGCCAGAGTCTTTGGCATATCTCTCTGGAGCCTCTGCCACAACATGCTACCATACCGACATCCATCAGCAAACCACGCTATAGCCTGTGCTTCGATAACTCCCTCACAGGAGTTCTGAACATTGCTCCACCGAGTCAAGAATTCTCGTCAGTCTCATTGTCCTCCTGCTTGCACGCCTGCAAAAGCTGAGGTCGGTTTGGCCTCTTGTAAGTGCTGGCGAAGTTGCTATTGAATGCCTCCTCTAAATCCAGCCAGCAATTGATGCTATTCTCCGGCAAATTGTTCAGCCAGATCCGAGCAGGACCTTCCAACATGTGCGGGAGATACCGGACCGCCCATCGGCGATTGCCCCCCGCAATGTATACTGCTGAAACATAATCAGCTAGCCAATCTTGCGGCTTGGTGCTCCCATTGTACGGCCTGGTACTCCGACCCAACTGAAACTGAGACACTGGTGGAGGTGGTTCCTTCATGATCCGAGGTCCAAAACACGCCGGACCAGGAGGGCCTTCCTCTTCCAACTTCTCGGACATGTAAATCCGATCTAGCTTGTATCGCGCATCACCTGTAGGCAACGTCCGAGCTCCGATACGCTCTCCCAATGCACCATCCACTCTATAGAATCCAGCCCGCTCCATGGCTGAATTTCCATCATCATATCGGTCGCCACCTCGACCGACGCTCTTCGGCTGCGGAACATACTCCGGCTCTTGCTGATACTGCTCCTGCGGCCGGGGTTGCTGCTGATGCCTCGGGGGATGAGGTGGTTTACCTCGGCCAGCCGACGCTGCTTGCCCACCGTTCTGATTTCCCTGAGCTGAACGGCCTTTAGCTCGGCTTGCATCACCTGGGCCGGGGTCTCCATTGGCTCGGCTAGCGTCGCCGACCTTTTGCTTTCCAGCTAACACCGGATCATACACTTGCAGCTGCATCTCCTTGTTCCGACCTAAAGTGACACTCCGGGCACGATCGGCTCCTCCGACGTGTGGAGACGAGGCTTGCCCCTTGGACCTCTGGCTAACTGGCCTAATCGAATGGACCGCCTGCGAACCGCCAAGCCCGGCCTTGCGGAGGGCTTCATTTTGCTTGCTGGCCACATGCACTAACTCATTGAGCCGCTTCTGCTGCTCGCGCCATGCATCTCCGGTCAACTCCGATAGCCCGGCCCTTACTGCTTCGGCTGCTCTAAGGTTCTTGGCTGGTGAACTATACACCGGCCTACCAGTAGCCGACCTGCTACTTGTTGCCTTACTCGAGCCCGAGACTGCAACCCTAACCATCTCCTCATAGAGGTCCTTGCCTCGGTTGAACAGAGCAGCTTTCTTACGCCGCACAACCGGAGTAAAACCATCTCTATACCATGTGCAGCATTGTATCCTTCTGCTCCATATCGAACTGCTGCTAGCCTCGGCCAGCAACCGAGCTTCTCTCAGCACTCTCTGGCGCTCTGCCTCTAACCCGGCCACCGTATGCTCCACACTTGCCTCTACTGCGAGTGGCCGAGCTAACCTATCAACGATAGCCTCTAAGGGAACTTCTTCCCTTGGCATACCCAACTGCTCATTCTGACTAGGTTTCTCGTACGGAAACTTCACCGTCGACCTGATTTCTCAGGCAGCGCGGTTGGCGTCGCCTCCACCTCGGCTAGCGCGACCTTGCCAGCATCTGCCTTGCTAGCTGCAGGCTTGGTACCAGCCACCATCACCTCCACACATCTCGGAGGGCGAGTAACACGTTGGCCCAAAGCCGCCAGGAGAGGAGTTTCGTCGTCCACGAGCACCTGCTCCGGGTACTCGCGAGCCACCTCGACAGCAACGTATGTGGGGAAACTGCCGAGCATCATGAGGAAGCCATCGGTGGGGAAAGGCTTGCCGGCGAAGCACCCCACATTGTCGCTCACAAAGGCGAACTCGCCGATCTTGGTAACAAGGCCAGAAAGAACACACTCAGAGGAGCCCGTCCGGATGGAAACTCCACCCAACGCCTCAATCTGCCCCACGGTGGGCGCCAACTGTCGTGGTGGGATCACGGCAGATGCCATGGGTATGGCTTAGTTGGGGCCGAATAGTCGTTGGGGGAATCCGGGGAGGGTTTATGCACTCAAGATGTGCACAAGCAAGAACATGCAAGAAACCACAAGAACATGAACAAGAGACCGAGAAAGCCAAGAACACAAAATACACCACGATGTACCCAGGTTCGGGGCCTTCGTGAAGAAGTAAAACCCCTACTCCTGCCTTTCCTCTCTCAATATATCAGTGTCGTTCTCAGGTACAAGGTGCTCCTCGAGCTGTATGATGCTGCTCAAGTGAGAGCTCTAGATAGAAGATGAAACTATGAAGGGGGAAATGAGCTAGGGTTTTCGCCGTCCTCCTCCCTGGAGGTAGAGATGCCGCATATATACACAGGCCGAAGTACATTTTTACCCCTGCCTACAACTGACAATGGCATGGCCAAAAGGTAGAAGACAAGCCTCTGCCTCCTGCCAGCTCAACGGCCGGACTGTCAGGCCAGCCAAGCCTAGCTTTCCTCCTCCGGTCGTACTTCAGTAGCCTGCCGAGGTCTAGCCTGTAGACCTTTCCCGAAATAGCCGAGTCAGCTCCTAGGCCCCCGAGCTTCCGGGAAACCCGTGGACGGACCTCGCCGTCCTCTGAAGCCTCGGGCTACGAGCTCTGCGGCGCCCATGACCTCTCTGACATGCCTCGATCCTTGCTGCCAACCTCGGATAACACTCCTGATCCTATACCTCGGTAGAGAATACCTTATTCCTGTGGTAGCTAGCTGACTGCCCCGAGGTTGATACCTCGGAGGATATACCTCGGAGAATATACCTCGGACGTACACCTTACGTCGGATGACGCCTCCTGCGTCCTTGCTCAATCGTTACCTCGGACAGCTTACTACCTTAACCTTACATGTCTTGACCTCATCATTACCCTACCCGGGGGTAACCCCCCGACACCAGTATGTGAGTCATATTGCCTCGGGCTGGCTTGAATTCTCCCACCATGTCCAGACACCAAACTGCAAAGGGCCACGTGATAGGAATGGTCTTGAGCGCCGAAGCTGGCATGTGCTGCTGCTTGGCGAACCTTTGGCACCCTTCACATTTCCGAACTATATCTTCTGCATCGGCATTGGCGGTGGGCCAATAGAACCCGTGCCGGAACACCTTGGCCACCAGAGCTCTTGTGCTGCAATGATGTCCACATTCTCCTTGGTGGATTCTAAAAGCATCTCCTTGCCTTCAGCTGGTTCGACACATCCTGCAACACCTCGGTCACACTTCTCTTGTATAGCTCCTTGTTGATGATGGTGTATCCCTTAGCTCTCCTCTGGATTCTCCTTGCCTCGGTTGTATCACTTGGCAAACTTCCATCGGCTATGAAGTTCATGATCTGCTCCGCCCATTCCGGCACTGGATGCAGAGGAAAAAGCCTCTCATCTATCTCCATTGGTTCGGTCGCCATGATCTCCTTCATGATTTCCTCCACCATTGCTCGGCCAGTCCCCGAGTGTTGGTGCGAAGTCCCCGGGTCAGACCCGAAGTTCCCATCATCTACTCCATAGGAAAAGCTCCATCAGTCCTCGGATACTGCGAAGCAGTCCCCGAGTCCGGCCAAACGCATCCGACGTCTACCTCCATAGGAATAGGCTCAGACTCCGAACTTGGCGGTAAGAAAATTGACTCGGAGTCAGGAGAGGCTTGATTGAAGGAGTTCTCAAATGGTTCAGCGCTATCCCCGGTGGCACCGGTTCTTTGGATGAACCGAGCTTGACAATACGTCGGCGGCTTCATTCTCCCCCCGAGGTATGTGCTTGTACTCACATCCTTCGAAGAACCCAGACACCTTTTGCACATGAAACCGATACAACTCCATGTTCGCATCCAATGCATCCCAAGTGCCGGTGGATTGATGCACCACCAAAGCTGAATCGCCGAAGCATTCTATACGCCGGACACCTATCTCCTTTGCCACCTTGAGCCCATGGATCAGGGCCTCATACTCCGCCACGTTGTTCGACGCCGAGAAATGGATTTGCAGCACATACTTCAACTGGTCTTGCTTCGGCGAGGTTAGGACTATGCCGGCACCTAATCCGACCTTGGTCTTGGACCCATCAAAGTGCATCTTCCAATAATTATAGTCCGGCAAGGGCGGCTCATATTGCATCTCGGCCCAATCGCATAAAAAGTCCGGCAGCGCCTGCGACTTGATTGCATCTCGCCTTTCATAATGCGGAGTGTATGGAGATACCTCGATCGCCCATTTGGCAACTCGCCCAGTTGCGTCCTTGCATCCGATGATCTCCGAGATTGGAGCATCACATACCACCGTCATGGGATGCTCTTGGAAGTAATGCTTCAGTTTCTTAACCGCCAGGTATACTCCGTACGTCATCTTCTGGTAGTGGGGGTAGTTTTGCTTCGACGTGGATATCACCTCGCTCAGGTAGTAGATTGGTCTCTGCACCGATTTGCCTCCTTCGTCTCGCTCCACCACCACTGCAACACTTACGACCCGGTTTGTAGCCGCAATGTATATCAACATCGGTTCATTCTGCAAAGGGGATGCCAACACCGGAGCAGTGGACAACATCTTCTTCAGCTCATTGAACGCCGCGTCCGCCTGCGGGGTCCAAGTGAAACTGGTACTTTTCTTCATAAGTTGATACAATGGTAAGGCTTTTTCTCCTAGCCGACTTACAAACCGACTTAAAGATGCAAGGCATCCCGTGAACTTCTGCACATCTTTTAAACAGTTCGGCAACTTCATTCTTTCGATAGCTCGGATCTTAGCCGGGTTAACTTCTATACCTCGGCTCGATACGAGGAAACCGAGCAATTTTCCAGCCGGGACACCAAAGGTGCACTTGTCCGGGTTAAGTTTCAACCGATACTTTCTTAAATTTGCAAATGTCTCTTCGAGGTCTTCGATGAGAGTATGCTTCTTTTTAGTTTTGATAACAATGTCATCGACATACACTTGCACATTCTTGCCCATTTGAGAATGTAAGCACTTCTGCATACACCTTTGATAAGTTGCCCCGGCATTTCTCAAACCGAAACACATGACACGATAGCAATACGCCCCGTACGGGGTAATAAAGGCAGTCTTTATTTGATCATCAGTGTTCAGTGGGATCTGGTGAAAACCAGAATATGCATCAATAAAAGACAACAGCTCACATCCAGCCGTAGAATCGATCACTTGATCAATCCGAGGTAAAGGAAAGGGATCCTTCGGGCACGCCTTGTTCAGGTTGGTGAAGTCAATGCACATGCGCCACACCTTGACTACCGCCGGTTCGTCCTTCTTTTTCTCCACGAGGACTGGATTAGATATCCAGTCCGGATGCAGCACTTCCATGATGAAGCCTGCAGCCAGTAACTTCGCCAGTTCTTCGAGTACCACCTTTCTTCGGTCATCTGAGAGCCGCCGCGTCGGTTGACGCACTGGTTTCACCTCTGGCCGAACAAACAAAGAGTGCTCTGCCAACTCCCTCGGAACACCTGGCAGGTCTTTAGCCGACCATGCAAAAATGTCCCGATTCTCACGGAGGAAGTGACAGAGCGCGCTTTCCTATTTCTCGTCCATGCCAGTACCAATGATGGCGAAACGCTCCGGGTTCTCCGAGTCCAGCGGGATTTTCTTGGTCTCCTTGGGCACCTCGAATGAAGCGCTCATGTCCGGAGTAATTAGTCCGGACATGCCGAGCTGAGTAGACTGCGCCATTGCCACCACCTTCTGAAGTTGCTTCTTCTCCGCCGCGATCACCAAGGACTCGGCTAAACTAGATCCCGCCGAGGCACATTGCATAGCCTTCTTGTAGTCACCAGAAATGGTTATTATTCCCTTGGGCCCCGGCATTTTCATCTTTAGGTAGGCCACATGAGTGGAGATCATGAACTTGGCCAAGGCTGGCCTTCCCAGCAAGGCATGGTAAGGGCTCTGCAAGTCCACAACCTCGAACTCAAGACTTTCAACTCGGCTGTTATCTCGGGTACCAAAACCCACGTCGACCCAAATCTTTCCCATAGGTGCACAAGAGACCCCGGGCACAATACCGTGAAATGTACAGCTGCTAGGCTGCAACTGGTTCGGTGAGTATCCCAGCTTGACCATTGTGTCTCGGTACATGATATTTATGGCACTCCCATTGTCCACCAAGACTCGGGTGAATCTCACATTGTTGGTCGGCCCACAAAACGTCGGATCCACCACCAGTGCATAGTTTCCAGGGCTCGGCATGATCCGAGGTGTATCTTGCCTGCTCCAAGTGATCTCTTGCTCGGACCAGTTCATGTATTTCACCACCGCCGGAGTTACTGCATTCACCTCCTTGGCACGCCTCAGCATACTCTTCTTATCAGTTGACTCAGTCACAAACACCACGTAGCTCTGATGTACTTCCCTATAATCATTACCGGGGTTCTCATACCTCTGATTCTCAAAGGACCACGTTTGGCTTTGGCCGGCACCACCGTTGTTGTTGTTGCCCTGGGCACTCACTGCATTCACCGGTTTCGCCTGCACCGTCTTCTGGTTTTGGGCCGCATGCACCGGGGTTGAATTTGCTCCGGTTAAGCTCTGATTCTGCGCCGCTATGGTCGGCTTATGCTGCTGCTGCGCGTTCGGATATTGAGGTCTACGCCATTGGTTCGGTGGCCCACTCCGGTTTGCCCCAGCTTTCGCCCCTTCTGCAGCGGTTCGGTGATGAAAACTACACTGCAGAGTGGTATGGTTGGGTGTTTGCCATTCCTGCCATGATAGATACATGGTCCATTCACCAATGACTCGTAAGTCACAGGTGGTCCGGCCTCCTGCCACTGCTTCGCACCACCTCCCTGATTCTGGTTCTGGTTCGGAGTCCACGCCTGACCCTCAGTCTTCGGTTTCTGGGCGCCTCCAGGTCCGGACTGACTTGGGTTTACAGCATTGACTTGGAAATCTGGTTCTCTCCTCTTCTGCCCGAACTCTTGACGGTTATCAAACCTCGGTCCGTTGTTGCGTTGTTCATCGGATTCCTCCTGTTCCGGGCATTCCCATCCAGCAGAGGCTGCATCGGATCGCCAAGGGCATAGGAATCAGCTATCCGAATCGTCTCGGCCAGAGTCTTTGGCATATCTCTCTGGAGCCTCTGCCACAACATGCTACCATACCGACATCCATCAGCAAACCACGCTATAGCCTGTGCTTCGATAACTCCCTCACAGGAGTTCCGAACATTGCTCCACCGAGTCAAGAATTCTCGGTCAGTCTCATTGTCCTCCTGCTTGCACGCCTGCAAAAGCTGAGGTCGGTTTGGCCTCTGTAAGTGCTGGCGAAGTTGCTATTGAATGCCTCCTCTAAATCCAGCCAGCAATCGATGCTATTCTCCGGCAATTGTTCAGCCAGATCCGAGCAGGACCTTCCAACATGTGCGGGAGATACCGGACCGCCCATCGGCGATTGCCCCCCGCAATGTATACTGCTGAAACATAATCAGCTAGCCAATCTTGCGGCTTGGTGCTCCCATTGTACGGCCTGGTACTCCGACCCAACTGAAACTGAGACACTGGTGGAGGTGGTTCCTTCATGATCCGAGGTCCAAAACACGCCGGACCAGGAGGGCCTTCCTCTCCAACTTCTCGGACATGTAAATCCGATCTAGCTTGTAGCGCGTCACCTGTAGGCAACGTCCGAGCTCCGATACGCTCTCCCAATGCACCATCCACTCTATAGAATCCAGCCCGCTCCATGGCTGAATTTCCATCATCATATCGGTCGCCACCTCGACCGACGTTCTTCGGCTGCGGAACATACTCCGGCTCTTGCTGATACTGCTCCTGCGGCCGGGGTTGCTGCTGATGCCTCGGGGGCTGAGGTGGTTTACCTCGGCCAGCCGACGCTGCTTGCCCACCGTTCTGATTTCCCTGAGCTGAACGGCCTTTAGCTCGGCTTGCATCACCTGGGCCGGGGTCTCCATTGGCTCGGCTAGCGTCGCCGACCTTTTGCTTCCCAGCTAACACCGGATCGTACACTTGCAGCTGCATCTCCTTGTTCCGACCTGAAGTGACACTCCGGGCACGATCGGCTCCTCCGACGTGTGGAGACGAGGCTTGCCCCTTGGACCCTGGCTAACTGGCCTAATCGAATGGACCGCCTGCGAACCGCCAAGCCCGGCCTTGCGGAGGGCTTCATTTTGCTTGCTGGCCACATGCACTAACTCATTGAGCCGCTTCTGCTGCTCACGCCATGCATCTCCGGTCAACTCCGATAGCCCGGCCCTTACTGCTTCGGCTGCTCTAAGGTTCTTAGCTGGTGAACTATACACCGGCCTACCAGTAGCCGACCTGCTACTTGTTGCCTTACTCGAGCCCGAGACTGCAGCCCTAACCATCTCCTCATAGAGGTCCTTGCCTCGGTTGAACAGAGCAGCTTTCTTACGCCGCACAACCGGAGTAAAACCATCCTCTATACCATGTGCAGCATTGTACTCCTTCTGCTCCATATCGAACTGCTGCTTAGCCTCGGCCAGCAACCGAGCTTCTCTCAGCACTCTGGCGCTCTGCCTCTAACCCGGCCACCGTATGCTCCACACTTGCCTCTACTGCGAGTGGCCGAGCTAACCTATCAACGATAGCTTCTAAGGGAACTTCTTCCCTTGGCATGCCCAACTGCTCATTCTGACTAGGTTTCTCGTACGGAAACTTCGCCGTCCGACCTGATTTCTCAGGCAGCGCGGTTGGCGTCGCCTCCACCTCGGCTAGCGCGACCTTGCCAGCATCTGCCTTGCTAGCTGCAGGCTGGTACCAGCCACCATCACCTCCACACACCTCGGAGGGCGAGTAACACGTTGGCCCAAAGCCGCCAGGAGAGGAGTTTCGTCGTCCACGAGCACCTGCTCCGGGTACTCGCGAACCACCTCGACAGCAACGTATGTGGGGAAGCTGCCGAGCATCATGAGGAAGCCATCGGTGGGGAAAGGCTTGCCGGCGAAGCACCCCGCATTGTCGCTCACAAAGGCGAACTCGCCGATCTTGGTAACAAGGCCAGAAAGAACACACTCAGAGGAGCCCGTCCGGATGGAAACTCCACCCAACGCCTCAATCTGCCCCACGGTGGGCGCCAACTGTCGTGGTGGGATCACGGCAGATGCCATGGGTATGGCTTAGTTGGGGCCGAATGGTCGTTGGGGGAATCCGGGGAGGGTTTATGCACTCAAGATGTGCACAAGCAAGAACATGCAAGAAACCACAAGAACATGAACAAGAAACCAAGAAAGCCAAGAACACAAAAGACACCACGATGTACCCAGGTTCGGGGCCTTCGTGAGGAAGTAAAACCCCTACTCCTGCCTTTCCTCTCTCAATATATCAGTGTGTTCTCAGGTACAAGGTGCTCCTCGAGCTGTATGATGCTGCCAAGTGAGAGCTCTAGATAGAAGATGAAACTATGAAGGGGGAAATGAGCTAGGGTTTTGCCGTCCTCCTCCCTGGAGGTAGAGATGCCGCATATATACACAGGCCGAAGTACATTTTTACCCCTGCCTACAACTGACAATGGCATGGCCAAAAGGTAGAAGACAAGCCTCTGCCTCCTGCCAGCTCAACGGCCGGACTGTCAGGCCAGCCAGGCCTAGCTTTCCTCTTCCGGTCATACTTCAGTAGCCTGCCGAGGTCTAGCCTGTAGACCTTTCCCGAAATAGCCGAGTCAGCTCCTAGGCCCCCGAGCTTCCGGGAAACCCGTGGACGGACCTCGCCGTCCTCTGAAGCCTCGGGCTACGAGCTCTGCGGCGCCCGTGACCTCTCTGACATGCCTCGATCCTTGCTGCCAACCTCGGATAACACTCCTGATCCTATACCTCGGTAGAGAATACCTTATTCCTGTGGTAGCTAGCTGACTGCCCCGAGGTTGATACCTCGGAGGATATACCTCGGAGATATACCTCGGACGTACACCTTACGTCGGATGACGCCTCCTGCGTCCTTGCTCAATCGTTACCTCGGACAGCTTACTACCTTAACCTTACATGTCTTGACCTCATCATTACCCTACCCGGGGGTAACCCCCCAACACCACCCTCGGGAGGTTTTCCCTCGCGAGAAGTCAACGGCCACAAAACCCCGGCGAGGCTCCAGGCCCTCGCGGGGTTCCTTCAAGTGGAAGCAAACTCCAGCACCGCTGCAGAGTGCACATGGGCTCTGCGCCCGCTGCAGAGTGACGCACGCGCCTGCGCACGATGACGAAGACGCCGCAGTTGCCATTCCCGTGTATAAAGTGGTCAAAGGAGCTGCGGCAAACAAAGCGGACTCCAAGACTTGCCAAATTGGTGATAAAGCGGTCGGCCGCCGCTACACTCCAACTGCGACATCACCGTGGGGCACGCCCCAAAGCCCTGCAGCGCCGGCCCACCGTCCTGGTTGGACGGTGGCTTTTTCTGCCAAGACGACGTGCTCCCTGCCATGGACCGTGTCCATAGACGCCCCCGATGTTGTGCACTGTGCTCCAACTCGGCGGCATTGTGGTATCCCTTCCCGCCGGAGATTTTCGGGGAAGAGGACCAAGCCCAGTATATAAGGAGCCAGTGTACGACTTAGGAGGGGGATCGACCCCAGATTCACCAACACATTCCACAACCAAGGAGCTACGTCTGAGAAGAAGACGGAGCTCATTCCACCATAGTCCACCATAGACATAGCGGTGCCCTCGGCAAGCACCCTTGTACTGTGAACCTCTCCAAGCAGTGCAATACATCTTAGCAGGACGTAGGGCTTTTACACCTCTCGGTGGGCCTGAACCTGGGTAGCGGCTCGTGTTACCTTTCTGCCGTGATGTTCCTCATCGAGCTCGACGAGCACAGTCGCCGAGGTTGTTGAGGATTTGTTTGACGTTGTGTTCAGCCCCTTACTCGTTTCCTGGCACTTGAGAGACACCCCTAGTTCCTGGGACCAGTCTCCGACAATATTCATCTTTTCGGGAAAACCCTAGATACCCGAGCCAATATTTCAGAAAACACCCGTCGCCACCACCGTCGTCAACCCTAACTCGGGAGGGTTCTGAATCTCTCCCCGGGACCCTGCCGGAGAGGGGAATCATCATCGGAGGGCTCTACATCGCCATGCCTGCCTCCGGAGTGATGTGTGAGTAGTTCATCTTTGGACTATGGGTCAATAGAAGTAGCTAGATGGTTGTCTTCTCCACTTGTGCCATCATGTTTAGATCTTGTGAGCTGCCTATCATGATCAAGATCATCTTATTGTAATGATACATGTTGTGTTTGATGGGATCCGATGAATATTGATACTATGTCAAGTTGAATACTGAATATTATGTCTATGTCTTTTATGATCTTGCATGCTCTCCGTTACTTGTTGAAGCTTTGGCCAAGTGAATGCTTGTGACTCCAAGAGCGAGTATTTATGCTAGATAGTGGGTTCAGTCTCCATTGAATCTGGGGGAGTGACAGCAACCCCTAAGGTTGTGGATGTGCTGTTGCCACTAGGGATAACCTAATGATGCTTTGTCTAAGGATGAATGTGTTGTTTACATTATGCACTTTACTTAATGCAATTGTCTGTTGCTTGCAACTTAATACCGGAAGGGGTACGGACGTTAACCTGAAGGTGGACTATTCAGGCACAGATGCATGCTGGATAGCGGTCTGTGTACTTTGTTGTAATGCCCAAATGAATCACATAGTAGACACTACAACTTGCACATGCATGTTATGCACTTATCAATATTGTCAATTGCCCAGCTGTAATTTGTTTACCCATCATGTTAGTTATTTATTATGGAGAGACACCACTAGTGAACTGTGGACCCTGGTCCATTCTTTTACATCTGAAATACAACCTACTGCAATCATTGTTCTTTTTCATTCTCTGCAAACAAACATCATTTTCCACACTATACATTTAATCCTTTGTTTTCAACAAGCTGGTGAGATTGACACCCTCACTGATTCGTTGGGGCAAAGTAGTTTGATTGTCTTGTATGCAGGTTCCACGTTGGCACAGGAATCCCTGGTGTTGCGCCGCGCCACATTTCACCACCAACAACCTCAGAAGTGACTTTGATCTCCTACTGGTCCGATTAAACCTTGGTTTCATACTGAGGAAAAACTTGCTGCTGCACTCATCATACCTTCCTCTTGGGGTTCCCAACGAACGTGTGACTTTCACGTCATCACACCTCTACAAGCCATCCATCAAAGGAGCCGACATCCTCGACCCTGATTCCGTAGAGCCTATTGGGGAGGCCAGTTACGCCGTCTACTTGGTTAAGCTGGATTGGATGACGCCATACTTGGACTTCTTGGTAAAACAGGAGTTGCCGGATGATGAAGTTCTGAGACGACAGATAATTCGAAGAGCCAAGGCACGATAATCAATGGCGAGCTATACAAACACAGCACCTTAGGAATTTACCAGCGCTGCATTTCGCCTGAAGAAGGCAAAGAGTTGCTGGACGAGATACACCCAGGAGTCTGCGGGCATCATGCATCATCCTTGTCACTGGTCGCAAAAGCTTTCCGCCAAGGATTCTACTGGCTGGCAGCAAAGCAAGACGCCGAAGACATCGTAAGGACATGCAAGGGCTGCCAACTGTATGCTCGGCAACCAAAGATGCCGGCTTAGGAGCTCAGAACAATACCTATCACCTGGCCCTTTGCAGTCTGGGGCTTGGATATGGTCGACCCATTCAAGACGGCACCTAGCAGCTACACGCACTCGCTTGTGGCCGTAGACAAGTTCACAAAATGGGTTGAAGCTAAGCCTATCAAAAAGCTTGACGGCGCCACCGCCGCCAACTTCCTATGGGGAATAATCTCTCGGTTCGGGGTGCCTCACAACATCATCACCGACAACGGCACAAACCTCTCCCAAGGCGAAGTCGAGGAGTACTGCCACCAACATGGCATTCGTTTGGATCTGGCTTCTGTTGCACACCCTCAGGCAAACGGTCAAGTAGAGCGTACAAATGGTTTGGTCCTGCAGGGGCTAAAACCTCGTCTCGAAGTACCATTGCACAGGGCTGCAAGGGCTTGGGTCGACGAGTTGCAATCTGTCCTTTGGAGTTTGCGAACAACTCCAAACAGATCAACCAAGCTTACCCCTTTCTTCCTAGTCTATGGTGCAGAAGCTGTACTGCCATCCGACATGATGTTCGATTCCTCCAGGATCCAAGCCTATGTCGAGCAAGACGCAGAAGATGCAAGACAGGACGCACTGGACCTACTTGATGAAGAGCGAGACGTTGCCTTGGCGAGATCCGCCATCTATCAGCAAAACCTGTGCCGCTATCATAGCCGCAGGGTCAAGAAACGCAGCTTCAAGGCAGGTGACCTGGTCCTCCGCCTAACCCAAGATAGGAAGGACTTGCATAAGTTATCCCCGCCATGGGAAGGACCTTTTGTGGTCAGCAAGGCACTGCTCAATGGATCGTACTACCTAATGGACATATGTGATGCTTACAAGAAGAACATGGGATGCAAGCGCAAGCGCGGAGTTGATGACCAATATGATGAAACTAAGCGTCCATGGAACATTGAGCAGCTACGTCCTTTTTACACTTAGCAATTATCCATTGTAATAAGTACACTATGATCATGAAATAAAAGTCTGTGGTTTGCTCATCCTGCTTTGAGACCATGCCATCTTTTGTCTTTTCTTGTCATCATATTTTTTTACCTATGTCAAATTGTTACCCAAGTTTTTTGCCCCATGCCAGTGGTTCCAACGTTTTTGACATAAGCCGCCGGTCGGCAACATCTAAAAGCAAACAACTTTTGCACCGCCTAAACCTGATTACTTGTTTGCCGGTGTATGGGTCGCCTAGTAGTATGTAGTTGGCACCAAAATGCCGGCTTCGGTCTCTGTGTCTAAACTATTTGGTATAGCACCTAGTTGGCACAGCCGAAGTAACTGTGATGAGGTACTGCCGACATATGAAAAGTCAAATACATAGACACGAGTACTTGTTTAGCCGGGCCACTTAATAAAAATAAGACTTTCATCAAGTGTAGCATAAAAAGTTGGCCCGTCACAAAATAAATTTACATGCATAAGTTAAGTTTTTTCGCGTCACAGTGTAACGCATCTACTTAATAATTGTGCAGAGATACATGGCTCTGAGGCCGCCAAATCACGGAGGAGGTCCTGGATCTACTTGGAGCTGCCGCCAACATTCTTGGGGCTGGCATCGCCTTCCGGCAGGATGTCTTCAGCCGCCAAGGGCTCGACAGCAGCACTTGGGGCCGCCGTCAAGCCGCCTTCCGCACTTGGGGCTGCCGCCATGTTTTCTTCTGCGCCAGGGGCTTCTGTTGGAGTGGCTTGGGCACTTGCGCTTGGAGCCGCCTCGGAGGTGGACGCTTCGCCGACAACAAGGTGGGGATCAGGATGTTCCTTGAAGAACTTGGAAATATCCACCATGTTGGCTATGCGCGTAGCGTATCCCTGGACGGCTGCCAGCGCCCCTAGCTTGTTGATCAGGTTGCCTTCGTCGTCCTTAGTCGGCATGTACTCCGTGGCTTGTCGGATGTCGGCGTCAGGGTACCAAGCCTTGATCAGAGCCAGGGCAATCTTCGCGCCCCCGCGTGCGCCGATCGCTTGATGCTGTCGTGCTCAGTGCCAATCCTGTCCAGCAGCTTTGGAAGGACTTCGAGATCAACGCCGGCGTGGCCTGACGCAGGAAAGATCTTGGCGGCCAGCGCTTTGCCCGACTCGACGGCATGAGTTACCAATGCACCGACAAGGCGGATACGCGAGGAGCGTGGAGAAGCGTTGGCTGAGTCCCCGAGACCTGCCGGCATTGAACATTGTAGACAAAAAAGTTAAGCGCCCAGGTGTTCTCGAAGAACAAAGATGTGAAAGAAATGAGCTTACCAAGGATGTGCTCATGGAGCGAAGCCGCCTCGTTCTCGTGCTCGACAAGCTTGTCTTCGGTGTCACGGAGCTTGCCGGCCAGCTGGTCTTGTTGCTCCTTGGCATTCTTGGTCACCTCGGCCAAGTTGTGGCCAATGGTTGTCCAATTGACCTTGCAGCTGGTTGAGAGCGGTGGTGTGCTCCAAGTCTCGCTTTTCCAGCTCCTTGGTATACTCCTCTTTCCGCCGAGTCAGCTCGGTCGCCAAATCTGTAGCTTCGTTTATCAGCGCTTGCATGTTATTGGAGCTCTTGAGAATATCCTGAGCAGCGTTTAACAGTTCTACAATTCAGAAAATTGTAAGTCCGGCTAAGTTTCTTGTCGGCACACAAGCTAGCAAAATGGCGGACAAAGAAGGCAAAAAATGCAAGAAATTTTTTGTCACCTTCATCCTTCTTGCGCGCCTCTTCAAGGCTGGCAAGTTGGCCGTCATGAAGCTCGAGGTCCGCCTTAAGTTGTCGGCATTCCCGCACCTTCTTCTCAAGAGCGTGGAAAATCTCTTGGTTCGAGGCCAACACAGTCTGCAAAAAGACAGGGAGAGCGTTGTTAGTTAAGAACCTTGCCGGCTAAAAAATATTTTTAGTTGTCTAAGTCCTTAGGGGCTAGGGTATACTTACGTCAACTTGCGCCTCTAGTTGGTTGTACCAACCCCGGGTACTTTTGCGCATGTTGGCCATGGTGTGGCGCAACTCCTTGGAGTTAGCCGGACTGGGCATGGGCTCTGGGGCTCCAATAGCTTCCTCCGCCGCAGCCGCCTCCTTCTTCATGGCGATAAAACACAAGGCATCATTAGCCGAAGCTTCAGCCTGAGTTGAAGTAGAGGTGGTGGCGGCAGTTGACTGACCCGCCGTGTATGTTCCCTCCATGAACACCACGGGGATGGGATTTGAGGGGGCGACTGCCGGCGAGCTGCGAAGGGGCTTGCCCCTGCTGGCGCCCACTTTAATGTTTGCCCGAAGCTAGGGCATCGTGGGCCTCGCGCTGAAAAATTCAAAGGCAAGTATCAAGTTAGCATAAAGGGTTGAAATAAAGAAAGGCAGTCAGCGTAAGTCAGAAGCTTACCGCTTGGTCGGGGCGTTGCCCCCTAGGGCCCCGTCATCCGCCTCGGCGACCATCGCCGCCTTCCTCTTCTTCTCTGCCTCCTTGGTGGCCGCAGCGCCCACTTTGCGCTTACGGGACCGGCCGGCACCTGGCTCATACCAGTTGGGAGCCAGCTCGTCGTCCCTCAAGGTGGCTAGCTATGATAACGACAGTTGGTTAAAGACGGAAAATAAGTAAATAGCATAAAGACATCAAAATATACAAGATGCCGGCTTACCTCGGGGACTGGGTTGTCATGGGTGAACATGGGGACACCCTCGGTGGTCTTGATCTTGATGGGCACAATGAGTTGCCGCAAACGGTACAGCAGAGTGCTTTCCGGCAAAGCCCGTCTGCCGGAAGGATCTGCCTGGTACTTGCACATCTTCAAAGGTCGATGGCGGAGGGGCATGATCTTCCTGGGTAGCCAGCAAAGGACGGTGTCTACACCGTCAACGCATGGCGGCACCATGGTCTTGGTGAGGAACTCTATCCGCCTAAAAACGCGGCGCTGTTCCTCCGGCAACATGAGTGCCGCCTTCTCCGTCCAGCACGCCTTGTGGATGGGCGGGCTGTTCACAAACTCCGGAATCCCCACCGTCGAGCCGGGAGTCGGGATATCCTTGCAATAGAACCAAGTGCTGGTCCAATGCTTCACCGACTCGATGTACGGTGTTTTGGGGTAGAAACTGGGTTGGCGGCAGTTGAAAGTAACACTGCCGCACGTTGCTAAACTACCGTCCGCCAACGTTTGTCGGCGGCACAAAAAGCAGTACTTGAAGAGATCTACCATAGGGAGAATGCCTAGGTAACCTTCACAAAGCGCCTGGAAGCCGGCTAGCACTAATATACTATTGGGCGCAATGTTGTGAGGCTGCAGCCCGTAGTAGCTAAGTACAGCGCTAAAGAAGGCGGAAGGCGGAAATCCCATACCGCGTAGTAGGTGGGAGGTGAGGATGACCCTCTCCCCGTCTTGAGGATCCGGGACGGACTCGTCGCCTGGCAGCCGCCAAGTGCAGTCCTTCTTGGGCGGAAGAAATCCGCCATCCACCAGCTCTTCGAGGAAGGGCTCCGTCACGATTGACGGAAGCCAGTAGCAGGAGCCCAGCTCCGTCGGTTCGTCTTCTTCCACGGCGAGCTCATCGCCGCTGGACTCCACCTCCACAGCTGCCTCCGCCGCCCCCATTGATGGTAGGGGGTAAGAGGACGAAAAGGTCGGAGGTGGTGCTGTCGGAGCCGAGGAATACGACGGCGGGGCACTTGTCTCCGCGAACGGAGGAAGGGAAGACAGCGGGACGGGATCGATCGCCGCCGCCGCTGCCGGCCCAGATCTGGTATCTGGGGACGCCGCCGCTGCAGTCGCCTCCGCGGTCCTTTCATCGCCGGAGCTGGCCATCTGGAAGCTTGAACACGGTGGAAAGAGCTCGCTGGAGTTGCAGTTTGCGTGGAGGAGCACGAGCAAGAGGAGCGCGAAGCGTCGGGGAAATGGCACGGTGAAACATTCACCGGAGTCTCTGAAGCATTTAACCCCCGTGCTCCGAGATTCGTGCGAAGTAGTGGGGAGGCCACGATCTCCGAACGTGTCCACCATCCGCGTAGTGGCAGCGACGAGCGGTGCCGGCGCCTTGGTTTTCGCGAGTCGTGGGTAGGTCATCATGGCTTGTCAGGGTTTCAAACTATCGAGGACCCTCTGACGTCATCCTTGACCTGACCCGTCAAATCAACAAGACATCTCAAAAAAGATTCCTGACAGGCAGTCAGTCCGTCTATTCCATGTTGATGGCACTGGTCCAGCTCATTACTTGTCGGATCATTGCTAGTTTCAACTTTGGAATGGTTCAAGCTCTACATTTGCCGGAAGATTGAATATCAAATACAAGGCGGCGTCTGAAGAACTTCAACCTTTCCAGGGGCTAATGTTGGTATAATGACACCTAGGGGTGCCACCAACATGGCCTAATCCGGCTAGTCCAGGGTGGCCCATAAGTGGTGGTGAAGGCTTTTGCCTACCGGGCGGCCCAGATAGCCGACGACCAAGGAAGGCGGATGCCGGCAAGGAGGAGGCCTAAGACCGAAGCCCAGAAGGCCACCAAGACCAACATGGAAGGCGGCAGACTTGCCGGCTAGGTTTAGGACTCTGCATACTTGCCGGATACGTAATCCCCTTATAACCCTAGGTCTGGCAGCCTATATAAGCCGGACCAGGGAAGCCTCTAAGGTATCCAATCTACTCATTGTAACCTGCGATATGGCGATTTGCCATATAGTGAGTTATAGCAGCACCTAGGGCTCCGCCACCGCCGTGGAGCCTGAAGCTAGGTAATACGGCGCGTTCGATCCCGACCTCGACGACGTCCACCTTCTTCCCCTCGTGTAACCCTCGGCTAGAGGACCCCCGTCTCCTATCTCAGATGCCGATACGACGACACATACCGGAACTAAACCACCTCCTCCACCTCCTACCGTGCTGTCGGAGAATGACTCCCACGAAACAGGGATAGTCAAGCTCACGAAGAGAGTTCGTGTAAGGGGCTGAACACGTTGGTCAAACAACCCTCAACCTGCACGGCGACGGTGCTCGTCGAGCAAGTGGAGGGACATCACTACAGAGATGAACACCAGCCCGTACCTAGGTTCACGGCCCTCGTGTGGAGGTAACATCGCTACTCCTGCTTGTCTGTATTGCACTTCTTGTGGAGGTTATAGTACAATGAGCTTTGCCGAGGGCTCTCTTTTGGCAATGGTGTGCACAAGGAAGGGAAGCTATGGTCTTCTTCTTCCTTGCGCGTAAGTGGCTATGCTGGACTGAGAATGCGATCCCTCGCTACGGTGCTGCTCGTCCTCCTTTTATAGGCGCCCCGAGCTCCCTCCCTGCGCTTGCACTATGGTAGGGCTGTCACGTGGCGCAGAAGGTCGAGCGCGGTGCACCGCAGCCCGGTTGTCCATGGACGCGGTCCATGGGCGAAAAGCTGACTCTTGTAGTAGGGTAACCACCGTCCATTCAGGACGGCCAGCTGGAGCCGCAGAGGAACATGGGGGTGCCCACGATGACGTTGGCCGTGGAGTGTAGCGCCGGCCGGTCCCCTTATCACCAAAGAGGAAACCCTTGTAGTCCGGTTCGGATGGCACAGCTTTGTTGCCCCCTTTAATCACCAAAATGGCAACTGCGGCGTCGTTGTCATCGCGCGCAGGGGCGCGCGTCACTCTGTGGCTGCTGCAGAGCCCATGTGCTGAGGGGCAGGAGGAGAGCGATGGTGACGGAGCTTCATCAGGCCACTGCGAGCCCCGCTCCAAGGCCATTCACGACCGAGCCGCCGGGAGCCCAGTGGGCATTTCCCTCAAGAGGAAAGCCGAGGCTGCTCTCGAGGGTCCGGCGCCGGAGCCGCGCCGCCGAGGCCGTGGCGGTCGTCAAACACGGTGTGGGTCGATTCCCGCGCCAAGACCTCTGGGTAAAAACCGACTCCCTTTTCTGTTTGAGCTTGTTCTTGCGTAGGCTTCTTGAGGAGTTTTTGAGCTTTTCCCTCTCCAGGGGCCTCGAGGTGCCAAAAAGCGGAGACTTCGGAGGCTTGGAGAGATCCCCAGCGCTACAGCGGCGTCTACAGCGCGTATGACGAGGGGTGTCCTCGGCAAATCCCATGGTTAGGTACCTAGGGTTGATTATGTGGTAGAGAACGCGTAGTACTGGTAGACTCGACGGCTAACAAGCGAGAGTTTACCCAGGTTCGGGGCCCTCGATTGAGGTAAAACCCTTACTCCTGCTTGTCTGGATTTGATCTTGTGAATATGCGGTTACAGGGGTCCGGCGAGCTATTTGTCTCGTCGGGATTGTGGTGGCTATGAATAGCTTGACCTAATCGGTTACCCTCCTGGCCTTTATATAGGAGGCCAGGTCCTGGATATGTAACCGACTAGGTTTACATATGGAAAGTTCTAACCGACTATGATTTATCTAATTTTAGGAAACTTGTCTTCGTCTGGCTTCTTTCTTCACGGGCTTCTTTAACTTTGGGCCTCTACTGGGCTTCGCATGTACCAGGTACCTTCACACCGGGGTACCCGAAGGGTATATCCATGTCAGTAGCCCCCGAGTGCTTGCTTGATTACGGAGAATCATGGATGCACTCCACATGTGTTATTTTTCTGAACAGTATATATGTTTTTATGCAATCTTGGGGATTTTAGCATAGTAGGCCCAGAATACTCAAAACTGGTTAACTACACATTCGGGTAAAACCTTACTAGCTTTCAATCAAACCCGAGTCCCCGGACTCGAATCTGGAACATACTCGAAACAACTTTTGCCTGGGGATTATAGCTTGGCAGGCCTGACTCACTCGAAGAAAGTTGAGTTCAGTTAACTACGCATTTGGGTAAAACCATACCAGCTTTCAATCAAACTCGAGTCCCCGGACTCGAATCTGGAACATTTTTTATGTATTTGCCTTGGGATCTTGACTTAGTAGGCCTGAACTTACTCGAATCAACGATGTCAGTTAACTGCTCATTAGGGCAACACCATACTAGCCTTCATTCAGATTCGAGTCCCCGGACTCGAACCTGGAACACACTGGACAGATTCGACTCAGGCCGCTTGGGGTCTTACTGATTCGTTCTGCAGATCATATTTGCTACCCGACGCGTCCGTCAGGATTTTCATCATGTCTGTTGACACGGAAAAACTTAAGGGAAAGCACTGCCGGAGTGTCCCTTAGCCCAGCTCGATTAATATCGGCAGGTCTTATCTTTGCATTTGCGTATGCAGCATCCGAGACTTTTTCGATTGACATAGTCCGGGAATTTTATGAATTATGTTTGTGAAATTAAAGGACTTTGCCGAAATGAATCAGTCGAGTCAACTTTGTCGAGTGAGTAATTTTTACCTTTTTAGAAGCTTTATGGAGCGCGACAGCGCTCCCATGGGAGTAGCCCCCGAGATTGTGGTTTATTGTTTGCAGTAGAGGACAATCTTAAATTATGTTCTGCATGTCTTCAAACAAAGATTTTTTGATGTATGCTCCCATGGGAGTATACGTAGCAGTCGAATCCTCTGTCGATTGCAATCTGTATTATGCGTCGATTGTACTTTTGAATCCGTTACTCGACCATGGATGTTGTTTCTTCTTCTGACATCATCCGTGACATCTTAGGTGCGCGTTCGTTGTTTTGGCAAGACGTGTCAATGTGGGCCTTTTTCTCAGAGTTTTGACCGCTGAGGACGCCGTTTCAGTCCTGATTTGACCGGACGTGACGCATTTTTTGCTGTGCCATCATAACTTCCTTGGGTTTTGTGCGTAGTGGGCGGCGTGGGGCGCGACGGTTGCGTTCCGGGCTCGCCACGTGTACAACCGGATTTTGCACATCTTTGATGGACGGTTACGATGAGGCTTGCGCCCTGTGCGTTAAGTAGCGATCTCCTCGGATTTTTATGAGTTCTTGCCATTTGCCCTCCTTGCTCATCTTCTTCCTCGCTCGCCGCCCATCTCTGTTCCTCTGCCCAAGTTTCCTGCTCTGCGCGATGGCGCCCAAGAGAAGCAAACATGCTGCGGCCGCACCCACTCCTGACGCCATGGAGAAAGGGAAACAGACGGCCGAGCCTTCCGACGCTCTCCTGAAGGTCCCCGGTGATTGGGCGAGGTCCTGTGTCACCGAGGATACCCTTTCTGAGTATCGTCAGAAAGGGTGGCTACCACCGGCCGCTCAACTTGGTGTACGTGCTCCAGGCTTGGAGGTACGCCCTGACCCACGCGCCAGCGAGCGCGTCTGTTTTGTTGAATTCCTCCCTCGTGGTTTTGCTCTTCCCCTCCATGACTTTGTGCGGGGGCTGCTGTATGCCTATGGCATACAGCTTCATGACCTCACCCCCGACAGCACCTATATGAAGATGCGAGTGTGGCCCATGCGTCTTCGCACCCACCCGATGTGGCAGTATGAGGGTCCACTCGACACCAGCAGAATGAGCACTGTGGAGCTGTCAGAAAAGGAGCTGGATGCTCATGTGAAGAAAGTGACGAAGATCAAAGTTTCTGAAAAAATCAACTTCAACTTCGCATATGTCCCGTATGGCCAGACAAAGCTTTACCCGAGGTAAGAACTTTTCTCTGCCGATTTCTACTCTTCGACCACGTGCTTTTTGCGACTGTTTTGACTATGTTTGTTTGAATATGTGTAGGATCACTCGACTACTACTTCTCTCCCTCCTCTGCCTGAAGTTGGGCCTACTCCTGAGACTGCGGCGCTGGATATTCCCAAGACATCCTTGGTTGAACCCGCCTCTGCTCACTCGACTCCCCAAGAGACTATTGCAGAAGAAAAAGGTGAGGAGGTGGAGCAGGCCGCAGTCGAGTCTGATGCTGAGCCCGTCGTGCATAAGCCCAAACGCCGTCGCCTGGAGCTACCGAAGTCTTCGAGTTCGGAGTCGAAGGAAGATGAGGAAGGGGACACTGGCAATTCGAGTACTAAATCCCTCGTTAAGAGTCATCCTTTGAGCTCCTCTCCACTCGCGCCTCGTCCTCCTGCTGCTTCGGGTGGCGTTTCTCGCCTGGGTGTTTTTGCTCTTGGCAACGATCCTGATTCCGATGAAGAGGAGGAACTCAGGTTTGCTTTATGATATGTTCTTTTCTTTGGCTTCTTTTTGTGATTGCTGCTTTTTCGATTGACCGTGCTTTTGCTTGATGATATTTTAGCGATAGGTCGCCATCTCCTCCTCGAGTCGTAAATTCATCGATTGTGGCACAGCCAACCATCCTTCCAGAAGCAACACAGGGTACTGCTCCTGTTGCTACTAAAGCTTCGACTTTGGTGGTGACTGCCAACGTGAGCAAAGAGAAGAATACTTCAACTGCAGATGTTGCGGCGTCTTCTTCCACTCCTTGGACTGACCACGTGAGTGTGTTTGTGCTTGTCTTTGCCCATGTATTCTTTTGCTCATATTAACACTGTGAATGCTTTCTGCGTTTAGCCGATGTTTGCTGCTATGGCTCCTTGGATCCAATCTTTTGCTCGGTTGGAGATCGAGAGGGACTCCCTGCAGTCGACCTCGTCGGAGCTTGCGAGTGAGTAATTTTGTGCTGAAATCTTTTTCCTCTACTGGAGGAGCAGGTAAAAAATATGCAGACCCAGCTTTCTTCCCAACAATCTGAATCGAAGAAAGCACTCGATGATGCCCAGAATGCCATCACTCGCCTCGATAAGGATCTGGCTGCACGTCTTTCAGGCTTGGTGCATGCTGCCAAAGGTGAGAGTTTTGATTTTGCGATTACAGATGCTTTTTGTCTTTCGAGAGTTTTTACTTATGACTTCTGTTTTCTGAATTTGAAGGTCTTGAAGGTATGTCGACTTCTGCTGGGACATCGAGTGATACGGTATCACTTGATAGTGCTATTGCGGAGCTTGAAGCGTTGCTGTCCAAGACCCAAGGGGATCTGGCTGCCGTGACGGGTACCCTTGGCCGTTTGCATGCAGGGATGTGTCCTACGGGCACAACCCCGTCGACTGCTCAAGGTCTTGCTGCGGCGTTTGGAGAGGGATCTTCAATCGTGGCGGACTTTGCACGCGAACTCACGGTACGCGGCTCGGAGTACACCCTCAAGCTTTTACTAAGCAATGGTGTAGAGGCTGACTTCACCACTGCACTGTCGGATTACCCGAAAAAGCAAGATGGAAAGCCACTATCACTCAAGGGTGTCACCGATCCTGCAACTCGAATGAGCGAGCTTTGCATCCAAACCATGGAGTGTCGTGCTGAAGCTGTTGCAGCTCGGTCGCGTAAAAATAGGGCGGAGTCTGTGTCACAGGTTTAGGAAACATTTGTGATGTAATTAGGTTACTCGAACCTGGCCTGTATGCCTTTGCTATTTATGCTTAGTATGCTTTTGAATGCTTTGTAGTTGAATGAAATATGCTGAACCACCTGAAATTTACATCTTTATGCGTCTGTGTACCTGAACATTTTGCTTTATGAATCAGCCACAAGAACACATGCCCGGTGGATCTTCAATACCTCATACTCAAACACCTGGACAGGCAAGGAATGATGTGAGGGTACTTGCGTTTGCAACGAATCGAGTGAAGGAATTAGAGCAGGAACTCAGAAGCACTCAGGCTGAGTTGGTGCTACTTCGTTCCCGGCCAAGTTTTGCTACCCAACGCGAAGAATATGTTCTTGGCGAGATGGACAACATAAATAGGCAACTCGAGTGTGAGTATATGACTTCCCTTCCTTTTGCTTGATGTTTTTGCATTTATTTGTGCTATGCCCTGGACCAATCGGCTGTAGCTTTTGTAGGTTTTGTACCCGACTTCAAGCAGGAAGATAAGCGGGTCAACCGACTTCTTGATAATGCTGTTGAGATACCAACGACTGGCAAGCAGCATTTTATGTTAGATAAAGTGCATGCCCGCACTCTCCTTACTTTGAAGGATCGAGTATGGCGAAACGCCCAAGTACTCGAAATGTGTAGGCGTATCTTCACTCAGCTGAATTGCGCGCTCTTCCCGTCGGGTCCTCAACCACAAGGACTGTTTCCTTTGATAGATATCTTTCGAGTGGCGAGCTCGGTCAAGGAGTCTTTGATGCAGCTTGCAATTCTTGGGTCCAACGCCACTATGGCTTATATCCGTAGTCGAAGACCAAATTTTGCACTTCGTCCTCCTGCGGTTGGTACTCTTGTTCCTCAATCGCAGTTGATCGAGACCCGTGATGCTGCTGAAGACTTCATCGATCGTTGTAAAGAACAACTTTTTGGTCATGTGCAAGATATCAAGGATGAACCAAGCTCTTAGCTTATAGTCTTGGGTTTGTAATTGCGACAGCCCTCGAGTGTAAATATGTAATGTTTCATATATGAAAGGATTTTTGCATGTTCATACTTATGAGGGCCCTCGATTGTGCCGATTGGGGTTTGTTGGCTTTTGTATTCGACCCATCCTCCAAGGATATCGAGTGGGATTTGAGTTTTATATGTTTGACCCAGCCCCCGAGCACGTCGAGTGGGGTTTGGGTTTTATGTGTTTTGACCCAGCCCCCGAGCATGTCGAGTGGGGTAAATAATATGAAAAGTATTTATGAAAAATATGAAGGAACATATATCTTTATTCCGAATACGTATTCGACCAGCAAGCCGCCTCATTAAAAACCTTCCAGTCCCCTTAGGTACCCTGGTAAGGGAAAAGAGTGCGTCTGAAACCTGCTGGCCCATATATGTTTTGTTACATTGGTATGACTACTCCCTATTGGAACAACACCAGGGATCGTCTGAGCTGTTTGGTAACTCTTGCATTGATGACTTGTTTGCGCCGGCATCGTAGCTTGATCTTTCATGTGTGAAGACAGCCTCGAAACCTTTCTTGTGTCTTTGCTGAGGTATCTGCTCTTTTTCTTGGGAGGATCTTGTCCGTTCCCATATGATGTGCCTTTCTGCACACCCTTCGAGTGGCAGTATTGCTTGAGCTTTGTCTGTCTTTTGAGTGTGTTCCTTAGATTGTGCTGCAGCGTCTATGATGATACCATTTAGGGTTTCGAAGTTTGAGATGATGATGCCGCCTTTTATGGTCATGGCCAAACTTGTGGTTGATGCGTTGGGGTGAGCCACTTTTACCGCCGCCCCGAGTGTGGGATCATCCTTGTCCGGCTTCTTTTTTGTGATTACGACTGCCGGAGTGGGCTGAGGATGCCACTTTTTGACTGATCTGTGCCTGACTCGCCTGAAGAAAACGTCTGGCGGTATTTGCGCCTTTGCTGACCCAATATTGGCCAATTTACTTGCTTGTTTGTTGCGAGTGCGGGTCACATGTTGCAGTTGGCAACTGCGAAACCTTTTTTGCAATGTGTCATAGTGGTCTTTATATGCAGCTAGGCTAGCCACCTTGCCCCTTCCTGCTCCTATTGCGTTTTGTGCAATTATGCTGGAGTTTCCGCGGATGATAATTTCGTCTGCTCCTGAAGCTTTTGCCAATCGCATTCCTTGGAATAGGCCTTCATAGTCTGCTTCAACTTTTGACGGGAAGGGGAAATCTATCTGTAAGACATAATTAAGTCTTTCACCGCCTGGTGATATGAGTGTCGTACCTGCGCCTATGCCTTTTCTCCCTTTCGATCCTTCGAAATATAATACCCAAATATCGGGTCTATCAAGATCGTCGATCTGCTGGTCGTCTTCCTCCTCCAATGGTTCGATTGTCCATATGGCATGTACTTCATGTATGACAGTTTCGACTGCCTGTTTTTTGAGCTCTGGTTCCATTACGGAATTTCTGTCAGGTGATTGTTCCACAAGAAATTGCTCTGTTCGAAACGCTTCTGAGATTTTACTAAAGTCTCGATCGCATGCATCGGATCTCTGGAAGTTGCCATTGACTGTTATTACTCCCTTTGGTCCTGGCATCTTGAGCTTTAGATAGGCGTAGTGTGGAACAGCCATGAACCTTGCGAACGTCGGACGCCCAAGTATAGCGTGATATTGTGACTTCCAGTCGACGACTTCGAACTCAATCGACTCGGTTCTAAAGTGTTCAGGGGTCCCGAATGTAACATCGAGCTGGACTGTACCTTTCGGGTGTACTGCTCTGCCTGGGACGATGCCATGGAAGGTGTTTGTCGATTCTGGTAGATTATCGACTGCCTTGTTCATCCTTCGCAGGGTATCCGTGAAGATTATGTTGAGGCCACTGCCTCCATCCATGAAGACCTTGGTCATGGCGTAATTGCCAATTTGCGCATCGAGTACAAGGGCTGCGTGCCCTGGTCGGTACACTGCTGGCGGGTGATCCTCTCGGTTGAAGGTAATTGGAACTTCGGATCCTTTCAAAAATTCTGGAATAGCTGGGGTGCCATGACCGCCATGTTGACGTGTCGTGTGTGCAATTTCTGTTCTCGATTGGACGGTCGCCCTTTTTGGATCATGTTCACTTGGCCTCGAGTGGGAGGGTATTGCTGTTCCTCTCCCTGGGGTATTTGATGTATGGCTGCTGCCACTTGTGTTCCTCCGTTATGTTGTACGGGCACCATGTACACTGGCGCTGGTTGTATTTGCTGCTGTGCTGGATATGCCTGAGCAGGCTGTGCTTGCTGTGGAACAGAGTATGCTTGAGTATGCTGTACTTGCTGTGGCGCAGAATACACCTGAGCTTGTTGCACATGTTGCGGCGTAGAGTACACTTGAGCTGGTACCGCTTGCGTGTGGGTTGCTGCGATTGGTTGTGCTTGCGTCAGTTGCGGTGGAGCGCGTCCTTCCTTTTGCAGGCGTAGTACGTACTCGATTGCCAACTGGTCGAATTCCCTGCAGTTCTTTAGTGAATGATTAGAACGTAACCTACCGTCGTCTCCCTTGTATAGGTGAAATCTGCAGTAATCGTCCATCCGCTCTTCGAGTGATCGCTCTGGCTCTTTGTCTGTTCGTCTGCGCCATTCAGGCCTTCTGTAACTGTCTCGGTTGTCGCGTCCGCGATAATTGTCACGGCGATCATCTGAGCGGCGATCTCGACTGTCTCTTCGGTCGTCTGTACGATGGTCTCGATTGTCTCGGTTATCTTCAGGATGTTTGACAGTTTGGTCTCGACTATCTCGCGGCTGGGCGAACCCTGCTCCTACGAAACTTGGCTTGTCATCATCATAGTGGCGATATTTGCGCTTGCGCCTTCTATCATCCCGATAGTTGTCTCTACGATCTCGATTATCTCTGTCGTGGTTGTCGTGTGATGGCGTAGGTTGATTGCCTCTTACTGAGTCTTCTCCGTTTGCCCACTTCGTTGCGATTGCCATGAGGGCTGCCATTGTTTTTGGGTCTTCTCGTCCGAGCATCTCCCTGAAATCTTTCCTCCACAAGCCTTCCTTGAAGGCGTCGATTGCCCTATCTTCTGATACATGTCCTATCGAGTTGCGGATGGTGGTCCATCGCCTTATATATGATCGCAACGACTCGTCCGGGCCTTGCTTACATGTTTTGAGTTCTTCAAATGTTTTGGGCCTGTCACATAAGGGTCCGAAGTATCTGACGAAATCATCGCGGAATTGCTCCCACGAGTCGTAATATGACTCGGGTAACGATTTGAGCCAATCGCGAGCTGCTCCTTCCATCATGAGTTGTATGTACTGCATTGCTGTAGTTGTTGTGCCACGCTGACAGCCGACGGCTAATCTGTAATCTTCTAACCAGCCTGAGGGCTCCTGTTTGCAATTGAATTTTGGCGTTGCTGCGAGTGAGAACTTCTTGGGCATGCGAGCTTCCCGAATTCGTCGAGTGAAGCACAATGCTCCGCATGGCCCTATGTCTGCCCCTGAGTCAGAGCTACTGCTATATGACCTTCTAGATCGGCTCCTCCGATGGCGCGAGCTTCTTCTGTCGCTTCTTCCCCTAGGGCTTCGACTGCGACGATCCCGATATGTTTCTCGTGCGGGTGTGGTTTGCGTTGGCTGTATGGCCTTTGTCGCAATCGCCAGTTGCTTGTATAGTTGAAGGTGATGATCTCTCTTTGGATCTCCCACTGGAGGTTCGATTGTTTTGAGGTAGTTGCCCAATGTCATCAGTGCTCCAACTGGCTCAGTTGGTATGATCAGTCCTTCCCTATCCACTTCCATAAAAGCTGGGTCAAGGTTTCGAGTGATTGCAGCTCGATCCGCTTCACCCAGGTTGAGCCTTGGCCTATTTGCGGGATCGTGTCTCCCAGTAGAACTCATGGATAGTGCCTTTCGCCTGGCGCTTGATATGCTCGCCTGTTTTCTGCGTTCCTCGAGTGTAGCTCTGTAATTGTTCAGTCGAATATTTTCTTGCCAGTTGAAGTATGCGTAAGTCATCTGTTCTTCTGGAGTTGCGTCGATTGGCATCATCGCGCAATTTTTTATGATTTGATCCACTTTCTCCGCTGTTTCAGCCGTGATGGTTAGGGTGGTCCTTCCGTCAGGCATGGTAACTGTGCATGGAAATTGTGTGGGTCGACGACATGCTGCTGCCGCGGATGTTTCTGCGGCGCTTGCGGTATACACCTGGTAAGGTATTACTTGGTTGGCGATCTCCACGCTGCTGACACGTACCATGGACTCGGCGTCTTCATCCAAACTCATGTCGGAGTTACTCGGTTTGCTGTTGGTTTTGCCGTAGTCGAGTTGATCGTCGATTGTCTTGTCCAAGCTTCTGGTATTGCACGTGAAGATCTCGTGGTTGGCCTGCACCTCAGGGCCATTAAAGTCGGCTAGGTAAATGTTGTCATCGAGGTTTTCCTTGCTTTGCGGGAGGTTTGTGCAGTCGAAGTTGCCTTCGAGTGACTCAGCCGAGTTGTTTGGACGGAACACAGATTCGACTTCGCTTCCTCCAAAGTTTTTGGCCACTGCTTTGCGAAATTCTTCGTCGTCCATCGAAGTTGCAGAGTCACTTGGTGTTTGGATCGGTGCGATCTGTGATGATGTTGCTGCCGAGATTGAAGGTGTTGCGGATGCAGTCGACAGATTGTCGAGTATCTCCATGTCGATTGTGTCCAACAGATCCTGCACACCATCTTTATCAACGAAAAAATTTAAGTCACCAACAGTAACGTCCAAACCTGATTCTAGACTCTCGAAGGCCTGTTGAGCTTCGATTGAATGTGGTTTGAGCCTCCTTGGAGAAATTGGCGAGTGTTCGCTTTTTGAGTTTGCTCCAGTCGATGGGATCGGCGAGTTGCCGTCTGAAGTTATGATCGGCGATCCGCCGTTTGGTGAGGCGATCGGTGAATTACCGTGTGAAGGAGAGGTTGTCGAGTGACCACCTGATGATGAAACCGGCGAGGCCGTGAATCCAGCACTACCTCTTCCCACAGACGGCGCCAATTGACGAGGGGTGTCCTCGGCAAATCCCATGGTTAGGTACCTAGGGTTGATTATGTGGTAGAGAACGCGTAGTACTGGTAGACTCGACGGCTGACAAGCGAGAGTTTACCCAGGTTCGGGGCCCTGATTGAGGTAAAACCCTTACTCCTGCTTGTCTGGATTTGATCTTGTGAATATGCGGTTACAGGGGTCCGGTGAGCTGTTTGTCTCGTCGGGATTGTGGTGGCTATGAATTGCTTGACCTAATCGGTTACCCTCCTGGCCTTTATATAGGAGGCCAGGTCCTGGATACGTAACCGACTAGGTTTACATATGGAAAGTTCTAACCGACTATGATTTATCTAATTTTAGGAAACTTCTCTTCGTCTGGCTTCTTTCTTCACGGGCTTCTTTAACTCTGGGCCTCTACTAGGCTTCGCCTGTACCAGGTACCTTCACGCCGGGGTACCCGAAGGGTATATCCATGTCAGCGTACAGTCGACGAGGTGCCTCCCGAGGGCACTGCTTCATCTCCTGAGGCTGCAGCACCGCCTCCTGAGGCAGAGGAGCACTGTGAGGAAAAGGAGGGGGAGGCAGAGGTGACGACGCCTCCACCTATGCGGCCTGACGTCTCCCCCATGCGGCTGGAGGGAACGCCGGAGGTGGATGCAGCGAGGTTCACGCCGCCGGCGAAGGAGCATGCCGCGGTGTCTGGGGCGTCCGCGGGAGCGTGCACTGACGTCGAAATGGAGGAGGCCGCCGCGTCATCGCCCCCACCGAGCACGAAACTTGGAGAGGCCACAGCGGACTCTGAGGCCGCTGAGGAGGCGGCCTCAGCTGAGAAGGCCATCCCTGTCCCTGGAGAGGAGAGCGCTTCCCAGGGGCAGAAGAGTGACGGGGTTGATGGGGAAGGTGCCTCGAACCTCCAGGAGGCCTCCAGCGCGGGAGGCGAGGGGGTTCTTATCAAAGCCCCCTGAAGGCCCCTTGTGTGGACAAAGAGGGGGGCTCACACCAGAGCCCCCAGGCGCGCCTCGAGGCCACTCGGAGCCCAAGGCTAGACGCTCTGGAATCTTCGGCAGGCGCCGGCGCTTCCAGGCCCTCTGGCGAGCCATGGGCCTTAGTTCTGCGGGGGCGGCGCCCCGTTGCAGCTCGCCATGGGGCTGTCCTCCGCTCGGCGAGGGAAATTCTCGATGGGCTTGAGGCCCAGCTTGCCGAGGAGGATCGCTCCAGGGTGGAGGAGGACGCCGAGCTTGCGCGGGGCTGGGCTTGTCTTCATGAGACCGTGCAGAACTGCCGCCGGAGGAGCGAAGCTGCCCAGGCACAACGCGAGGCAGTGCTGCGCTCTGCTGAGGAGATCCGCATTAGCGTGGTCCGCGAGGTCGAGGAGACCCTTGCGGACCTGGGTGCTAGGCGCGAGGCTCTCGAGGCAGAGACCGAGGCCAAACACCAGGAACTGGCGGCGCGCGAAGCGGCGGTCTCCGCCAAGCACAAAGAGCTTCTGGATCGCGAGGCGGGGATCGTTGCCGAGTCGGAAAATGTGCGGCAGAGTTTGGAGAAATTCCGAGAGAGCTTGAGCATTCGCGAAGACTTGATCGTGCAGCGCGGAGTTGAGCTTGACGCCCGCGAGACCGAGGCGCGCAAACGCGAGGAACAGGTTGAGAAGATCGAGAAGGATCCATCCGCACAGCGGGAGCACCTGGAAGCCCGCGAGAACAAGGTCACTCAAGACAAGGAGTTCTACCAGAAGCGCCTTGTGCAGACCAACGAGAACCTTTGCAAAAAGGAGGAGAAGATGGCGGAGGAGTCTGCGACGAAGGAAAAGCTCTTTCGCGACAGCTGTAGAAAAGACTTCGTGGAAAAGACCAAGAAGCAAGAGGATCGCTTCACGAAGAGACGCAACGAGCTCGAGGCTCGCGTCAAGGACCTTGAGGCCCAGAAGAAGCGATTCGACTCTCGCCTCCAGGCTGCCGCGGAGGCTCGGGCGCGCGCGGAGCAGAACTTTGCCTCTTTGATGGATGACATGAAGGAGTTGACCGCTCAGGTGGGCCCTGTCGTGGAGCGCGCTGAAGAGGCTGAGTATCGCGTGCAGGCGGCACAGGTCTTGACGCAGCAGCGGGAGCGCATGTTCCAATCCTTGGTGACCCGGGGGAACATTCTCGCGGGGCAGCTAGGAGTGGATGCCCCTGCTGTTCCCGCTCATGGGAACGCTGACGCCGCCACATACCTCGCTTACTTCGATCAGCTCTTCACCGCACTCGAGGGCCCTGTGGCGGAACTTGGCGATGTTGTTGATGAGGAGTGCCGCAAGCTTTTGACCGTGGCGATCGATCGCGTCTTCGCCAACCTCCAGCGCCTTCAACCCAGCTTCGACTACGAGTCAGTGACCGAGCCCGTCGAGGGGACCAAGCCTGGGAGCTCTCCAACTTGGTTCGGGAAGAAGTCAACGATTACGTTGACCGCTTCAAGAGGGTTGAGCCGGGGCAGGCCGCTGAGGAGGATGAGGGCGCCGAAGAAGAGAAGGCTGCGGACGGCGATGGTGAACCCTCTGCCTAGGCCACTCCTGCAACAAGATGCGCTTGGCGCGCAATTATCTTTGTTTTAAGACTTGTTTTAATGCATGCTGGCTTGTAAGATACTTTGATCGTATGCAAACATGTGTGTGTGTGCCCCTCGATGGGCCTTTTATCCCTGTTCCATGTCTTTCTTCGCTCTACGTCGTCAGGACCCATCTCTTTGCACTATGACACCGCCGCTGCGGTATGCCGGAGCGTGACTCGGCAAGGCCGGGGGGTGTTTAAGGCTTGGAGAGGTAAGGGCTCTCGAGTCGCGGTGCTCGAGGGTCCCCCTTTGATGCACAAGCAGTCCATGGAGTGTGAGAGAGAAAGAAACCGCTCGAGGGACGACAGGCGCTCGTGAGAAAAACTCCTGAGGGGCGCGAGCGCTAGACTTAGCTTGGCGAGACTTTGGCCTCGTAGAGGGCGTTGGCTTCCCTGATGGGGCGTTAGTTTCCCTGATGGTGCGGTCCCCTCTAGGGGTCGGAGCGTGACTTCTCGACCTTGGGGAGGACTCTTGTTCCCTGTATTGGTTAGAGAGGCAGACCCAAAGCAGGCACAAGGTAGTAAACACTCATGCGCGCTTATAGGCTTCCTCATGGGTATCTCGCGAGGAGAGTAAGTACCAAGGTCCTTTGGTGAGGTGGCATGTTTTGGGAGCAAGCCCATGGGCCAGAGCTCTTTGGGGAGGTAACAGGCGTGAGAGCGTGCTCACGTGCTAGAGCTCAGATCCTTTGGATTTTGCGGTGCTGTTGGGGTGCTCTTGAGGCACAGTCACCGTACTCAGCCCCCGCTCGCGAGGTGCGCATGGGGAAGAATGTAACATCCCAAATTTGTAACCCAGCTTTATTAGTCAATTTTGTGGGCCAACAAAAACTTTTGTTATTTTTGTGTGTTTGATGTTTGTGCTTGCTTGTGTTGGTTTGTTTGCTAAAACAAAAATGTAAAGAAAAGAAAAGAAACATAATAAAAAGTTCCCACATAAAATCTTGTGACAAAAGTCACACAAAATTCATCCTGTCAAGAAAATAAAATTTTATTTTTAAAACAAGTTCAGAGGGGTGACATGTGATCACTCTCTCTTTGTTCTCATATTCTTTTCCCTCCCAAAAATATTTCTAAAAATCCTAATTTCAAATTCCATTTCTTTCTTTATCTTACCCAAATCACAAAATGTGCCATGTTGCACATATCCAATAAATTCTAGCACCCTACCAAAAATCCATGCTTTATACTTGTGAATCAAGTATGGAATTAAATTCAAGAAATTTGAATTTAATTTTCATTGAGACGATTCATCGAGCACATGGTGGGCACTGCCCGTGTTCATCCTCCGATCCACGAAACCGAGCTCCAATCAGTCGATTGGATGGATCCCTGCATCCATTTCTTGCTCCACACTCTCCTCCTCACTTCCCTCACTTGCCAGAGCACGAAGGGGGCGTGCCATTTGGTCGTTTTGCTCGTGGCCGCCGCTGTCCGCACGCCACCGTGCTGTCCACCCCTGGCCGTCGATGAAAACGTGCGGAGGAGGCACCCCGCTGGCCCAGCCCTGCACCACTGCAACCCCTCGCCCCTCACCGCACTCGTCTGGACGGAGGTGACCGCGCCCTGTCACCCTGAGGCGCCGTGCGCCAGCCGCCATGTCAACGCTCGCCAAGCTCTGGCCGCGCGTGGACACCGACGCCGTTCCTCTCCTCCACGCCACCCCAGCTCGCGTGGCTCGTCGCAGACGCGCCTCTGCCACCCAGCAACCTCAGGGACACGTCCCCGTCAGCCCTCGTGGCCTGCAGCAGCCGAATCGATCCGTCCACTCCGCGGACGCGCCATGGACGCCGTGCCGTGTCGAGCTCGCTCTCGCAGCCGCGCGTGCACCCCTCTACCCCTAAACCCTAGCTAGACACCCTACGGTCGTCGCCGTGCAGCACCGCCACCAATGGCGTGCTATCCCCCTCCCTAGACCACTCCTGCGCCCAGTCCACCGCACGCCATGGTTCGGCTATAAAAAGCCACCGCACCCGTGCCTCCACACCTCCCCACCGCTCACTCCAGCACCCCTCCCTCACTCTCCACCCCTCAGTGCACCGCTAGGAGAGCGGTGACGCTGTCCCGCAAGCCCAGGCCGCCTCGAGCGTCCTCGATTTCTCGCCGGAATCGAGGAAGAGGTCGAGCACGGACAGGTCGTTGCTCGCGTCCCCTCTCCCCTCTCTGGCCCATCCCAGCCTCACCATTACCCCCGCACTTACCCGCCGCCGTTTCCCCGTGTTTGGTGCACAGACGCGGAGCAGAAGGAGCACCGGAGTTGCAGCACGGCCGCGGAGGTGGAGTTGCTCGCCGTCGCCGCCAGAAGCTTCCCCAGCAAGCACACCTCATCCCAGCAACTTCCCCACGATCTCCGCCATCGATCCACCTCTTTCCGCAGCCTCCCGAGCCCTAGGTGAGTTTCCCCGTGCTTCTCGCCGTCGCCGGAGCCGCGGCGCCGCCCGTCTGAGGTCGTCGATGACCGCGAGCTCCAGGCGCCGTTCGATCGAAGATCAACGGTAGCTTACCGGTTCGCGTAATCAGTCGCTGACTGGTGGACCCCACCCGTCAGCATTTTAAATTTAAAACGCGCGCGCGGAACGTTCCGTTGAGTCACTGACGGGCGGACCCCACCCGTCAGGGTTTTCTTCTTTTCCAGCGTTTTAGAATTTCCAAATTCCACTGCTTTTCAGTACTGGTTCCAGATTAGAAATTCAATAACTTGAGTTCTAGAAGTCCAATTAAATCAAACCAAACTGCTCTGGAAAGCTTATAAAATTCTTTAACTCACCAAAGTGGTCTCATCTCATTTAATTAAATAATAAAAATGCAATAATAAAAATGCTCCAGAAGGTTTAAAACACCAAACCCTTTGTTTCTGGAGTTACATTAATCCAAATGACTTCAAACAAATTCTGGTAGCTTTGTATTAGGATCCTTTAGCTCACCAAATTTTGGTATAATTAATTGAGTGGTCTAAAATCCTTAGCCTTTGGTTGAACTTCAGTGCACCCTTCTGCACTAAACCAATTAGTGTGATTTATTAGTAGGTCCAATTAAACTCAAACCAATTTTGTTAGATCACTTACAACCAAGGTTAGTTATCCCTAAAAGGATTTAATTTTTGGAGCAACCTAATTTGTTTGGTAGCTAAAACTTGATTAAAAACCTTCTGAACTAAAACCAATGTGTAGGGAGTTTGGTAACTCCAAATGACCCCAATCCAATTGGGTGATCTTCTACACATCAGTAGCTACCCATAGAATTTTAGTTTGAATTTTTGTGACAAACATAGATTAATTGGTGAATTAATTGGTGTACAACTAGTTTCTGCCTTAGTTTGAAAATAACTAAATAAAGATTAATTCAATTAAAATTAAAAACCATCTTGTGTTGCTTGATGTGTGCAGTAGCTAATTGTGGCATTTATGATTGTAATGCTGTGTTGATGATTGAGCTAGAGTAGTGATGGTTGTTTTGCTTGCTTAAACGTTTAGACGATACCGCTGACGGATTCATCGAGGAAGGAGGTTTTGCTGAACCCGAAGATCAGGACCAGTACCACTTTGTTGAGCAAGGCAAGCTACTTCACTGAGCTTGCATTTATATACCTCTACTTTAATCTCTAGAGTTTTTCAAAAGTATCGATGATTTTGGAAAAACCCCTTTTCAAAACAATGAAAACTATTTTGCCCCCTATGTAGAAATATAGGGTAGTTATTTTACAACTATAGGATGGGAAAAACAATGTTTACTCAAAACCCCTTTGAAAGTACTTGAATGAAGGTGGAGTACCGAAAGGTCGGTATGAAGGTGAAGAACCAGAGAATGGTGTTGTTTCTGGAAAGAAAAATGCACATTGTGTCCTTGTACTTACATCCCCAGCCAAAAATCTGTGCGACCACATTTACCCACATATGGGCAAGGGCGTAGTCATATAATTTGCTCGTGTTAGTACTGGATGCCTCAATAACGAGGAGAACCTCGTTCCATGAGGGGATGGTCTGAGGACCTACCCCCTGACCTGGGTCCTCTTCATTGTAGTCTACCGGAGCCGGTATGAACGTGTCGGAGGAAGAGGATTGAAGGGCTCCCTTGGGTCCGCCGGGCAGAACTACGAGTCCCCACACTTAGTTTCTGAGGATTTGAGTGTCGGTGGAAAGTGTCGTAGCGGCAGGGTCCTATACTAGCATGAGCAAAGGACAGGCTATGGCCGGGAACTCAACTTCGCATACCTCTGGTATGGCGGGACGTGGCTGACACGATGAGTGACCGGATGGGTGTGGGAAAAGCGTACTACCTCTGCAGAGGGTAAAACTATTCGAATAGCCGAGTCCTCGGATATGGACAGTTGGGAAGAACTACTAAGGCCATGTGCAAAGTTTTGCAAACTCTGGAGTTGTGTTGAGGAAATTGACTTGAAAAGGGTTATTTCCCACCTGTACCAATGAGTTGGTACGAGGTGGTGATGGGTTTTGGAACCATAACCAGGTTATGGTTGGATACCGGAGGAGTTCCGGAGAAACAGCTAAAATGGCGTTTTCTTAAAGGATAGTTATAAACTTCTTCTCACCCCCTTTTTATTAAAAAGATTTTTGAGAGTTTTCAAATAAAAGTTTTTAAGAATAAAAGCTAGTGCTTACTCAAGTTGGGGTAGTTTGCGAGTACAATCAAATGTACTCATATTGGTTTCGTCCCTGGCTATTGTCTTAGCCAGATTTCGAGGAACCCTACGTTGAAGAGGAGTTTGGCGACGTCTATGCGAACTGAGATCTTCATAAGTCAGCTGCCTGTCGGGTGTTGTTAGGATGGATTAGCCCTACTACCGTAGCTTCCGCTGAATAAAGATGATTGGCCCTTGAAGGCACCTATGTATAATTAGGCCTGTATGGCCCGGTTTGTAAGACTTTAAACTCGGTATTGTATGGATGTAAACTTGATATTCAGTTCGGATTATGTGCAACGACAGACTGATCACGGGATCGTTGTGTTAAGCATAATCGGGTATTTCGGACGGCTAGTCCGGGGTCCCCACAGAGCTGGTATCAGAGCCATCCTGACTTTAGGAGACCTTAGTTAACATGGGCGTTAGTCAAGAGTTACAAAAGTTAATTTCTAAAACAAGGAAGTGAAGTATTTTCGAAAATTTCTTATCTCCCCAACCCCCCTATTTATTTAAAACCTACACTCATTAAGAGTAATCTTTTCTTGAACCTTTAAAATTTTGCACACTTGTTACTCCATTAAGTTTACATTTTGCACTCATGTCCCTTAACTAACTTAAAATTTTGCTTAAACTTGTAGATGGCACCCAACGTCACCGAGTTCGTCCAAGTTAGGAAGGACGGCCTGCTGATGTTCGAGCAGGACTTGTACGAGTTGAGCCAGATTTTGGGACGCCCTGTTCCAGAGTTTGAGGGAACTCAGGTCGATTCCCTCGGTGATGGGAACCTGTCCTGGCTCATCAAGTCGTCCGTCCGAGGCAGGATTCAGCCACCCCGCTCCAAGGACTTGATCTACTCCACGATGGACACTACCTGGGTTGACGGTCTGACCCGAGTTATGCAGAGGCTGCTAGCCCGCCTTTGTGAGGAGCACAAGGACGAGCTGGTTGGCACTCGTTTCCAGTACTTCGGGAGGCGTGACGATGATGGAAACCCCACTTACCCCGCACAGCACACTCTCTTCGGCGAGTACATCACCGACATGGAGGTGCTACTTCACGACACCCAGGAGAACCTGCGCGATGCTAGACTCAAGGTTCACTTCCAGCGTAGCTCCCTCGACGATGCCCGAGTCCGTGAGACCCAGCTGAAGTGGGAGAATGACAATCTCCGCCTAAAGCTGGCCCGTCAGAGGAGGACTATCGTCAGGCTCCGCAAGAAGGTAGCGGAGCAGAACGAGATGATAGACGAGATGGAGCAGCAGGCGAACGAGATGGAGGAGGAAGGCGAGGATCTCCGCAAGGAGAACAGTGCCTTCATCAGCGATGATGAGGACTACCTCGAGGAGATGGATTACGAGGAGGAGGACGACGAGGAGGAGTTAGTTGACGAGGAGGAGGAGCCGTCTGAGCCAGTTCTCGAGGAGGAGGATCCCGAGGAGCCACCCTACGACTCAGATGTTGAGATCGTCGAGCCTGAGGTTCCACCTCAGTAGTTGAGCAACGAAAGCACTACCCTAGGACTGTGTCGACCCCTATGCGAGTAGAGTTTATGTGTTGGTTCCTAGAGAAACCATGTTGTATGTACATTAAGGGTAGTAGGATGTTGTAAGCTTGATGTGTGAACTCCTTGATGTGATGATTGTGTTGAATAAGTGTGATGGTCTTGTTTGACTAAGTGTTTCAACCACCCCCTTTGTGACTTCATCGTTAGCCAAAGCCTTTTTGCCTTGCCTCTTATATCTTATCTATTCCAGGATGACGAACACTCGCCACAACCAGCACGCGACACCACCACCCCCGCCGGAACCAACTGCTGCCCAACTGCTTGCGATCATCATGGAGGATCGCCAAGCTGCCCGGGAAGAGCGTCAAGCTCATCTCGCCGCCCTGCAGCAACTTGCCGCTGCCCACGCCAACCAGAACCACAATGGTGGCAATGGTAATGGCGACGAGGGTGGAAACCAGCGTTCTACCCTGAGTGACTTCCAGAAGACCACGCCACCTACCTATTCCAAGGGACTTCACCCCCTGGAAGCAGATGACTGGATCCGTACTATTGAGAACGACCTGGAAGTTGCCTCGGTGGGAGAGAATGAGAAGGTCCTGTATGCTACCCACTACCTTGCTGGACCTGCAAGAGCTTGGTGGGAGACTACCAAGACCCTCCAGCACGCAGGTCATGTCATTACCTGGGAGGAGTTCAAGGACAAATTCCGCAAGAAGTTCATCTCTAGCGGTCTTATCGAGAGGAAGAAGGATGAGTTCCGTAAGCTAAGGCAGGGAGGCAGAGATGTGGTCGGTTATCTGGATGAGTTTACCGATCTTGCTCGGTATGCCCCTGAAGATACTGACACGGAAAAGAAGAAGATGGAGCGTTTTCTGAATGGACTCCATGATGAGATGCAATGTGCCTTGGTTGTCCAAGACTTCCGTGATCTGGAGTCACTAGTAGACAAGGCAATTCAGCTGGAGACCAAGCGCAAATCCATGTTTGAAGGCCGTAAGAGAAGGTTGAATATTCAGGAAGGTTCCAGCAGCCAGAAACCACGCACCTTCCAGCCAGCACCCAAGCCAGTTTATCGACCACCCCCAGCTCCACGTCCCAACTATCCCAACCGTCCCAACAGCAACAACAATGTCCCCCGCCCAAACATCAACAACAACTACCACCCCAATGGCAACAATCGTCCCGGAGGGAACACCCACACTTTTACCCCTGCTGCCAGCGTTGTCTGCTTTGAATGCGGCAACAAGGGTCATTACTCCCGAGACTGCCCCAATCCCAAGAGGAATGCTCCACGCCCCAATGCCCCTGCACCTAATCCTGGACAAGGCCGAAATGGGAATGGAAATGGCAAGAATGCTGCACCCCGTGGCAATGCTGCTGTTGCCAGAGGCCGCCTCAACCACATTGATGCTGCCGAAGCCCAGGAAGCGCCAGATGTTGTGCTGGGTACGTTCCTTGTCAACTCAGTACCTGCAACCGTCCTGTTTGATTCTGGTGCTACCCATTCCTTTGTTACCAAGGAGTTTGTTGTTAAGGGAGGTCTAGTCGGGAGTCTCTTGTCCAAACCCCTGCTTATACAAACCCCAGAGTTCCTAGTAGAGACCAAGCTGTTTTGTCCCGACGTCTCTCTTGAGATCAAAGGAGAAAACTTTCCAGCCGATCTAATCATTCTGGGAACCCAAGGCATAGATGTCATTCTGGGCATGAATTGGTTAGCAAAGTATCATGGTCGTATCGACTGCGCCAGAAGAGCAGTATCTCTCACCACAGACCAAGGAACCGAAGTGGAATATGCACCACAAGCCAATCCATCTCAAACCTGTTGTCATGAAGGTATAGCCCGACCAACCCTGGATGAAATCCGTGTTGTCCACCTATTCAAGGATGTTTTCCCGGAGGAATTGCCTGGTATGCCACCAGACCGGGATATTGAGTTCGTGATTGAACTTATTCCTGGAACAGCCCCTATATCCCAGAGACCCTACCGGATGAATCCAAAGGAACTATGGAATTGAAGAAACAGTTAGCTGATCAGCTCAGCAAAGGTCTGATTCGCCCAAGCGCTTCACCTTGGGGATCTCCCATCATCTTCGTGGACAAAAGAGACGGTACCACACGCCTGTGTGTGGATTATCGCAAGCTCAATGATGTAACCATCAAGAACAAATATCCTCTGCCCAAGATCGAGGATCTGTTCGATCAGATGAACGGAGCCCGAGTCTTTTCTAAGATCGATCTTCGGACAGGTTATCACCAGTTGAAGATTCGAGAGTCTGACATTCCCAAGACCGCCTTCACCACCCGATACGGATTGTTTGAATACACCGTTATGTCCTTTGGCTTGACCAATGCCCCTGCTTATTTCATGAATCTCATGAATAAGATCTTCATGGATTACCTCGACAAGTTCGTGGTTGTCTTCATTGATGATATCTGTAACATCCCAAGTTTTTCAAAAAAATTGAAAAATCAGAAAAATTTGAAACTTTCGAAAACTATTATGTATTTTGCTTTGAAAGGAAAATTCATGCATACATCAGCATCATATAGCATTGTTTGCATTTGGTTATTTCAAAAGTGGGAAATAAATTTCCACTTGAAAACATATTTAAGAAAATATATTAGTAGAGCACTTATGCTCCACTTTCCAGATTTTATGAATTGTTCTTTTAATGTTTGCTTGTGATTGTTTGTATCTGTGAAATATAAATATTGGAAAAGGTTTACCTTGTGGTATTTAAGATCTACTTAAGCCACAATTGTTTGATCTAAAACCTATTTTAAAATTTGACATCAAGTGTCATATTATTTGTTAAAAACCTAGTTCGGAAATCAAAATGATTTCTATTTGAAAAAGTGTGTTTGGTTGTAAATAGTTTATGGGTATTGAGAATTATTCTATTACTTACCTATTCTCTATTTTCAAGTTTTATAGTTTTACTTTTGAAAGAAAATAGTTATTTGGATTTTAAAATGAGTTATGAACTCATTTTGATTTATCAAACCCCTTTTAAACTATTTGAGTTTTATACAAAATTATTTTATTGAGTGATATTAATCATATTACTCATATAAAATGCCCGTGCGCTGCAACGGGCCGGACACATCAAACTGATATTGTCACCGATTGTCAGCATAGCCATGCAACTCCATTTGTATATATGCCAACTCTTGTGGGTTGCTACATGTTATTTTTTATTATTAAATATCTTTGTTAGGGCGTAAAAGAATTTACTACTAACAGGGGATGACGATGTAAGCAACTATGCGCATAACTCAATCATTTTAGGCATAAATCATGTTTATATCTAAATATGTGTATTCTTTTGCCTTTGGAACTATTTGGCATCCATATGTTGTCGATTGATACAATCCCCTATTTATTTATTCATTACAACGAAGCCTTCACACCTCTACTCTACCTATCTCCTAAACAGACGAGCCATGTCGAGCGGTTACTCTTTCTCCACAGGTGATAAGGGAGCAGTTCCTCTCCTCCTCACCCCGCCGGCGAGGCCGTGGGTTCCCTCCCCCTCCGTCCGCCGCTCCGGCGAGGGGAGGGTGGGTGAACCCCGGCTCTCTGCTTTGGCTGCTCTAGTAGGGTTAGGTTTTGTGTGTCCCACAGCGGCGCTTCGATGGCAGCGGCATCGGCGGTCGTTGGAATAATTCTTCTCCGGTCCCAGCCCCATCTCGGCAGCGTCCCCGGCGGCGAGGTCGAGGGACTTGTGGGATTTGTTTTCTGTCACTCCGGTGGTGTGGCGGATTAGTTGTTTCTAGGTGTGGTGGTTGTCGTTTCTCATTACGCCTCTCCCCATATACTACAACAATTAAGTCCAACAAGCTTTATTCCATCTAGGATTCAGCTCATATACTAAACAAAGTGAAATGAAAAAAAAAAACACGCTGTGATGTATTGGTCTGCACAAGCAGCACAATCTGCAGAGATGAACTGGTACTTCTACCATAACATCGAATGGATCATTGGATCCTTAGCCAAGTCAACGTGATGACATCTCACATACGCACGCAGCAGCAAAGTATTGCATAGAAATAGATCGTTGAGGTACAAGGTTTTAGAATAACCGAGTGTACTTACTACTTAGGTAGCATCTAGACCAACAAACTGCTCTAGGACAGCAGCGAAGGTGAAATCATCAGGCCGAACCTCACTGCTGATCATCCTAAGAAACTCCTGCCGACATGATCCTGCTTCACCAGAAAAAGCAAAATCTGAAGATTTTCAGAACCAATTAACCACAATCTAAATTCACATCCATCTGTCGTTGACAAAAACATCGGACAATCAAGGGAGGCGGATCAGAGCCGACTGTACCCGGGAAGGCGCTGCCGGAGAGACGGATGCAGAGATTAAACAAAAGAATAAACGGAAGAAAGCCGCACATACATCTTGATAATCTTTCTTCGGCCGTCATTTGGGAGCTGAATCCCGGCAGCGGCAGCACCGGACCGCCGGCCGGAGAAGCTTCAACACGTGCGCCTGAGGAACTCCATGGGAAGGCGGTGCAGGTCGGCGACGTCCAGAGGAGGAGACACGCAGCAGGCGCTCGGAAGAGACGCGATCTGGGCAGTGATTCGCTGCTTCAGGCCGGTCGCCGTGGCGCCGTCTAGCCGGGATCCGAGGCCGCATCTAACTCCGAGGGAGTTCACCGCGCGCCCGGCCGGCATCCGGCGACTACCAGTCGACACGCTCCGCGCCTGGATCGATGCTCCTCCGTGCGGGATCCAGCAGCGTCTCCACCACTTCCTCGAGGCCGCACCCGACGTCGAGCTGCACGACGCGGACGCGCTCTCCCGGATCAGCCTGCAATCGAGTTCTGCCACATCCTGGCACTGAAGAACGCCCAGCCCCCATCTCCTCGATCTCCCTCTCACACAGCTATGGGATGCGGGATTGGGGCGAGGAAATTGCAGGGGGATGCCGGCAGCGGGTTAGCGGTGGTGCTGTGGGGGCTTCCGGTGGCGGGGACGCCGTTATGGACCGGGGTCTTCCGGTGGAAGGGGAAGGTGCGCGGGGAGGTCTGCAGCGACGGCGAGGAGGGAGGAGATCGCTGGAGGGGCGTCTCCTGACATTCGCCGTCGCCCAGAGCAGAGAGGAGGGAGGGGATCGGGCATCGGGGGCTAAAATGTAAAAGTGGGCAACTTAAGTTGGACTGCGGGTTGATTTTTCTTTTTCTTAGGGGCTGAAACGCAAAGTGCGCGACGTACGTACGGCCGCTTAATGATATTATATAGTAGAGATTTTGCTTTGGTTTAAATTATAAGTTCAAAAGAAATTATATAAAAAAAAACCTTTTGTTTTAAAATGGCATTACTATGTCCAAAATGCTTTTAAACACATTTCAAAAATTTAGTTTACTAAATGTTCTGGAAAATGTGTTTTGAAAGTTCCCAAACAAAGAGTTTGATTTTACAATAATTTAGAAACTGGTTTGAGTCCATTTGGACATTTATTTTGAAAGTTATTTAAGTTTCCTTTTGAAAAGAAAATTCTTTGAACAAAAAAAAATAGGACGCCGCTAACTGCCGCACCCCGCAGCGCGCAACGGCCCAGCACCAGCCCAAGCCCACCCGCGTCCCTCTCCTCTCACTGACGAGCCGGGCCCATCGTGACGTCATCGTGACGTCACCCTACCATCTTCAACCTCCGTCCGAGATACGCGCCGGGAGATCGATCCATCCACGACTCGAATCCGAGCCGTGTTGGCCACGAAATCCGCCCTCGAGCACCCCTATTTATACCCCAGCCGCCGCCGCATCTTTCCCCCACGAACCCTAGCATCTCCGCCCCCAGGCTGCCCACAATCGCCGCCGTCGTGCCGCCATTACCGCCGCCGATCTTCGCGTTTTCCGGTGAATCTCGACCACCTCGAGCTCTCTCCCCTGCCCCGTCTTCTTTGTGACGTCCGTGCGCACCACCTGATGTCCGCGTTCGATTTTTTTTGCCGCAGCAAATCGACGAGTCGGTGATCGACCCGATCTCACCGCCGCCGCACCACTGTCCGGCCGCTTCTACACGCCGCGCGAGGACGCGATCGACCACGACGCCACCACCATCCTCCCCACCGTGACGCGCCGCGCTCCGTGGAGGCCTTCCCCGAGCCCCTGCACCTCCGGAGCCTCATCACCACCAACGCCCGAGCCGCCGGCCGCCGTCCTCGCCATTGTTCCGGCAGCCCGCGCCGCCAAGGTACAAACCCTAGATCCGAACCGTCCGATCAAAAATCAACGCTGTAGATTAGATCCATCCCGTGTATGCCCGCTTGTCCACGTCCGTCCGCGTCCGCATCGCCCGCATCCGTCCACGGAGAAGACGCGCACCTATCAGGAGATGACACGTGGCCAAGGACTCCAGCGCAGAAGATTCTTTCCGTTTTCCTTACTTTTAAGCCCCTGCATGTTACAGATAGGTCCATGCGAATTAAATTGATCATTAATTTTTGTTGACTTATCCAAAAATTATAAAAAAAATATATCTGGGTAGCTTATGATGTGTAGAAACTTTCTAGCATGTTTAATCTAGGGTTTGGTCGAATTAATTTTGTTTAATTCTAAAAATGGTTTAATTGATATTTTTTGGCTATATTTTAAGTTTAAAAATAGGTTTTAAAGTATTTTCTTTTGCTATAATTTTATATGACTAAGTTCTGGCCGTAGGGTTACTCTAGTATTTTTGTAGAAGTGTTTTTCTACGTTGTTGTAATTAAATAATGTTTAAAATGCTTGTTAGGTGTTAATTTAATAATTAAAATTGATTAAAATTATTCTGCACCATATTTTCGACTAGAAAATTTGACTAAGTCTTTATGACCATGTTAGATGCAAAATAACTTAGATTTGTTCCACCTCTCCCACAAAAGTGTTATTTCTTCCTTAGAAATTATTTGGATAAAATTTTAATAATACTTTTCCTTAGCAAAAATTAGCACCTCTTAATTGGTTTACTTTTCCTTAGGATTATTTTTGATTTATTGTCTTAACCTTCTTCTTTTCCCCTATCACTATTGGAGTGTGGGGATAGTTTGGGTTGGTTAAGTCTAATGGTGAAAGTGCACAACCTCTGTAGAGTTAAAACTAAGTACTTAGCCGTGTCCCCGGTTACGGACAATTCAAGCAGCTGATCAAGGATGTCAACGGAGGATCCCAACATCTTATTTCTCTAAGTAAAATTTTGATGGGTGAACAAGGGTAGACGAGACTATGGATTTCATGCCATATTGTCTCAAACATTTGAAGAAAATGTTTTACAAAGTGTTAGGCAAAATTGGCCTTTATGCAAAATAGCCTTGAACTCCACCAGCCAAATATGCATATAGGCTATAGAGTTATTCCAATAAGTGTCCACATAGTGTCACTTGCCAGATCCATTTTTAATGGTATCTGACCCACTCTGTTGCAAATTTTTATTTGTTGCAGATTGTTCTGACGACGAGTGAGTTTCGTTAAGGGTTTTCGAGTCTGCAACCAACATGTTTTCGCCTGTGGCACATGCTAAGGATGAGGACTCCATGAAGATTATATTCCGCTGCTTTACTCTTTCAAGCTAGCTGTTTGCTATGCAAGTTGTAATGAATATTTTACCAAGTCTGGATTCATTCGATGTAATAATGATACTTTGTTGTGATACTACATCTTAAACTGTGTGTGCAAATGAAACGATCCAGGGGTTTGCACTATACACAGGTACCTTGCCATATTTTAAGTGCAGGTACGCTACAGATGGTATCAGAGCACTGTGTTGCCTGTAGGTTCGAAACCCTAAGTCTGGTTAGAAATAAGAAAGCCCATAGGACAAAATTTATTTGCTTTTTGTCTAAAAACTTGTGATATCATTCTTGTAACTTCTTAACTATTCGCGTTCTAAATGCCTTCTCTTATTTATAGATGTCCCGCCTCCTGGAATCACTCAAGAAAGGTCCAGCAATGACCATGACCTTGGAATGTGAGACTGAGTTTCCAAAAGCTTTGAAGGACCTCATGTTGAGCATGGGACTTGAAGGAGCAGCAGTCTACAAAGGATTTCCTTTCATGGGAGAAGGTCAAGAGTACTGGTGGGTGCAACTCCATCTATACAAGAACAAAGACGATGACCACAAGACCGAATGTTGCTGCATGTTCACAAACCCAATAATTCGAACATCATTCTTTGATTCAGCAAGAAGTGCAGCATGGAAGGCCATCAAGTACCTTGGAAGAAGACTTCGATTTAGACTCCACAACACTCAGAAATACCTTGATGAACTCAAGGGTATAGAGGAGGAACTCGATGCACTCAAGAAGGAGATAGACTAGACCACCTATTTATTAGAATAACGAGATCCCGATGATGTATTGACCTATCAAATTGTGGTATGGCAGTACTATCGTATGGTTTCCCCATATCCTAGGTTTACTTCGATCCAAAAATGACTAGCTTGGTTTTCTCAAAAGTTTGTGAGTTTTTATCATGTGTGATTGTTTGTCAAATTGCCTGTATGGGTAGGAATATTTCTCTTAGATCTTTCTATCTTTACTCATCTATGCTAAACCCGAACAGATGCCTCGCCAAAGCACCAACGATGATGAGATGAAAAATGCAATTCAACTGTTAGAAGCTCAGAATCACGTGATGCAATTCATGGCCCAGAATCAAGGCAACAACCACAACAAAGAGATACCCCAGGGAATGCAACAACTGTTGAACAAACAAACCCACATTGTGCAGATGATGTGTCACAACATGGCCAACCATAAGGTCAACTCACCACAGATTGACATTTGTAACAAGAAGTTCAAAGGAAGTACTTTGACAAAACCTCACGCCTGCAAAACGTGTGGAGAAATAGGACACACATCCAAGGAATGTCATGATGAATGGCCCCATGGTGTCTCAATCTATCCAATCAACGGATGCCCTTTAACCATGGTTACTTGCTTTTTGTGTGAGGCAACAAATCATATCCCATCACAATGTCAACTCTATTCCATAGTGCAGCAAGTTAGGCAGCAAATACAAGAGGGGATGCAACATGCTATCAGGAAGACCTTGGAAGCAGAAGAATCAGAGAATAAACTCCAGAACAACCACCTCAAGAGAGACATTAGTCAAGTGATGTGCTTCAAATGCAAGAACACAGGGCATTATGCCAATAACTGCCCCGAGAAGAAGAATGATGCCAGACTCAGAACTCACCCCCACACTTCGAAGGTCACCACTAAATGTTGTTACTCATGTGAAGAGGAAGGTCATTTCTCTCGAGATTGTCCCATCAAGCGAACCAGATCGTCAGCCTTTGTGATAGAATATGATAAACAAGAGATAGAGGACCTTTTAGCACTACAAAGACCTAAAAAGAACAGAAAGCGGAGTTACAATAAACATCTTTCTGAGCCTTCATTAAAGTACATTACTCCTGATGTGAACCATGTTCACAAATATGAGAATCACCATGGTGGAGGAAGTCACCTCAAGCAGCTTGATCACAATGGTGGATTCAAGGGAAGCAATGGAGACCACAAGGGAAATGGACATGCTGGCCATAACCATAATAATGGACAGCACCGCCCAAATTCCGAGCTCAAGAGAGATATCAGCCAAGTGCTTTGCTACAAGTGCAGTAACAAGGGCCATTATGCCAATAAGTGCCCAAAAAAGAAAAAGACAGAAGAAACAACCAAGTCAAAGCCTTTTGGTAAAGGATATGTGAACCACGCCAATATGGAAGAGGTGATTGAGGAACCTAGCATGGTGAACGGTACGTTCTCAATAAAGTTTGCACCTTGAAGTTCGACTACCAACAAAATTTCTTTTAAGGGTGGTAGCTACCCTGACATCCCAGTCACAACCTTTTGCTAGCCTTCCCGAATCTCGGGACGAGATTCCTTTTAAGGGTGGTAGTATGTAACATCCCAAGTTTTTCAAAAAAATTGAAAAATCAGAAAAATTTGAAACTTTCGAAAACTATTATGTATTTTGCTTTGAAAGGAAAATTCATGCATACATCAGCATCATATAGCATTGTTTGCATTTGGTTATTTCAAAAGTGGGAAATAAATTTCCACTTGAAAACATATTTAAGAAAATATATTAGTAGAGCACTTATGCTCCACTTTCCAGATTTTATGAATTGTTCTTTTAATGTTTGCTTGTGATTGTTTGTATCTGTGAAATATAAATATTGGAAAAGGTTTACCTTGTGGTATTTAAGATCTACTTAAGCCACAATTGTTTGATCTAAAACCTATTTTAAAATTTGACATCAAGTGTCATATTATTTGTTAAAAACCTAGTTCGGAAATCAAAATGATTTCTATTTGAAAAAGTGTGTTTGGTTGTAAATAGTTTATGGGTATTGAGAATTATTCTATTACTTACCTATTCTCTATTTTCAAGTTTTATAGTTTTACTTTTGAAAGAAAATAGTTATTTGGATTTTAAAATGAGTTATGAACTCATTTTGATTTATCAAACCCCTTTTAAACTATTTGACTTTTATACAAAATTATTTTATTGAGTGATATTAATCATATTACTCATATTTTGCTTTGGTTTAAATTATAAGTTCAAAAGAAATTATATAAAAAAAAAACCTTTTGTTTTAAAATGGCATTACTATGTCCAAAATGCTTTTAAACACATTTCAAAAATTTAGTTTACTAAATGTTCTGGAAAATGTGTTTTGAAAGTTCCCAAACAAAGAGTTTGATTTTACAATAATTTAGAAACTGGTTTGAGTCCATTTGGACATTTATTTTGAAAGTTATTTAAGTTTCCTTTTGAAAAGAAAATTCTTTGAACAAAAAAAAATAGGACGCCGCTAACTGCCGCACCCCGCAGCGCGCAACGGCCCAGCACCAGCCCAAGCCCACCCGCGTCCCTCTCCTCTCACTGACGAGCCGGGCCCATCGTGACGTCATCGTGACGTCACCCTACCATCTTCAACCTCCGTCCGAGATACGCGCCGGGAGATCGATCCATCCACGACTCGAATCCGAGCCGTGTTGGCCACGAAATCCGCCCTCGAGCACCCCTATTTATACCCCAGCCGCCGCCGCATCTTTCCCCCACGAACCCTAGCATCTCCGCCCCCAGGCTGCCCACAATCGCCGCCGCCGTGCCGCCATTACCGCCGCCGATCTTCGCGTTTTCCGGTGAATCTCGACCACCTCGAGCTCTCTCCCCTGCCCCGTCTTCTTTGTGACGTCCGTGCGCACCACCTGATGTCCGCGTTCGATTTTTTTTGCCGCAGCAAATCGACGAGTCGGTGATCGACCCGATCTCACCGCCGCCGCACCACTGTCCGGCCGCTTCTACACGCCGCGCGAGGACGCGATCGACCACGACGCCACCACCATCCTCCCCACCGTGACGCGCCGCGCTCCGTGGAGGCCTTCCCGAGCCCCTGCACCTCCGGAGCCTCATCACCACCGACGCCCGAGCCGCCGGCCGCCGTCCTCGCCATTGTTCCGGCAGCCCGCGCCGCCAAGGTACAAACCCTAGATCCGAACCGTCCGATCAAAAATCAACGCTGTAGATTAGATCCATCCCGTGTATGCCCGCTTGTCCACGTCCGTCCGCGTCCGCATCGCCCGCATCCGTCCACGGAGAAGACGCGCACCTATCAGGAGATGACACGTGGCCAAGGACTCCAGCGCAGAAGATTCTTTCCGTTTTCCTTACTTTTAAGCCCTGCATGTTACAGATAGGTCCCTGCGAATTAAATTGATCATTAATTTTTGTTGACTTATCCAAAAATTATAAAAAAAATATATCTGGGTAGCTTATGATGTGTAGAAACTTTCTAGCATGTTTAATCTAGGGTTTGGTCGAATTAATTTTGTTTAATTCTAAAAATGGTTTAATTGATATTTTTTGGCTATATTTTAAGTTTAAAAATAGGTTTTAAAGTATTTTCTTTTGCTATAATTTTATATGACTAAGTTCTGGCCGTAGGGTTACTCTAGTATTTTTGTAGAAGTGTTTTTCTACGTTGTTGTAATTAAATAATGTTTAAAATGCTTGTTAGGTGTTAATTTAATAATTAAAATTGATTAAAATTATTCTGCACCATATTTTCGACTAGAAAATTTGACTAAGTCTTTATGACCATGTTAGATGCAAAATAACTTAGATTTGTTCCACCTCTCCCACAAAAGTGTTATTTCTTCCTTAGAAATTATTTGGATAAAATTTTAATAATACTTTTCCTTAGCAAAAATTAGCACCTCTTAATTGGTTTACTTTTCCTTAGGATTATTTTGATTTATTGTCTTAACCTTCTTCTTTTCCCCTATCACTATTGGAGTGTGGGGATAGTTTGGGTTGGTTAAGTCTAATGGTGAAAGTGCACAACCTCTGCAGAGTTAAAACTAAGTACTTAGCCGTGTCCCCGGTTACGGACAATTCAAGCAGCTGATCAAGGATGTCAACGGAGGATCCCAACATCTTATTTCTCTAAGTAAAATTTTGATGGTGAACAAGGGTAGACGAGACTATGGATTTCATGCCATATTGTCTCAAACATTTGAAGAAAATGTTTTACAAAGTGTTAGGCAAAATTGGCCTTTATGCAAAATAGCCTTGAACTCCACCAGCCAAATATGCATATAGGCTATAGAGTTATTCCAATAAGTGTCCACATAGTGTCACTTGCCAGATCCATTTTTAATGGTATCTGACCCACTCTGTTGCAAATTTTTATTTGTTGCAGATTGTTCTGACGACGAGTGAGTTTCGTTAAGGGTTTTCGAGTCTGCAACCAACATGTTTTCGCCTGTGGCACATGCTAAGGATGAGGACTCCATGAAGATTATATTCCGCTGCTTTACTCTTTCAAGCTAGCTGTTTGCTATGCAAGTTGTAATGAATATTTTACCAAGTCTGGATTCATTCGATGTAATAATGATACTTTGTTGTGATACTACATCTTAAACTGTGTGTGCAAATGAAACGATCCAGGGGTTTGCACTATACACAGGTACCTTGCCATATTTTAAGTGCAGGTACGCTACAATATCCTTATCTACTCCAAGACCGAAAAAGAGCATGCTGAACATCTGCGTCTAGTTTTGGAGACCCTCAGAGAACACCAACTGTATGCCAAACTTAGCAAGTGTGAGTTTTGGCTAAGTGAAGTGGCATTCCTCGGACACGTCGTGTCTGCAGGAGGAATCTCTGTTGACCCCGAGAAAATCAAAGCCATTCTAGACTGGAAATCACCCACCAGTGTGACGGAAATCCGAAGTTTTCTCGGACTGGCAGGTTATTACCGCAAGTTCGTTGAAGGATTTTCCAGTATAGCCAAACCCATGACCCAGTTGTTGAAGAAAGATAAGAAGTTTGAATGGACCCAGAAGTGTGAAGATAGTTTCCAAGAACTGAAAAAGAGACTGACTTCAGCCCCAATCCTAATCATGCCAGACGTCACCAAGAGTTTCGACGTGTATTGTGATGCTTCACGTCTCGGACTTGGTTGCGTTCTGATGCAAGAAGGGAAAGTTGTGTCGTACCTGTCTCGACAATTGCGACCGCATGAAGAGAATTACCCAACCCATGACCTGGAGTTAGCAGCTGTGGTTTTTGCTTTAAAAAAATGGCGACCCTATCTTGTGGGTCATCGCTGTGAGGTCTACACAGATCACAAAAGTTTGAAATACATTTTCACTCAGAAGGAGTTGAATCTGAGGCAGAGAAGGTGGATGGAATTGATTAAGGACTATGATGTCGGAATTCATTACCATCCCGGAAAGGCCAACGTAGTTGCCGATGCCTTGAGCCGGAAGCCATGCACCCTGAATACCCTAATCCAAGCAGAGCAGCCAACCTTATTTAAGGAGTTCGAAGATTTCGGACTTGAATTGGTTAGCCATGGATATCTTGCCAACCTAGAGTTAGCCCCAACCCTGATGGATCAAATCAAGGAGGCCCAGAAAGGTCATGAGAGTATCGAGGGATTAAAAAGAAGATATCCCTCGACAAAGCACCTGGTTTTGCCGTAGATGCTGAAGGAGTTCTGAGATTCAAAGGACGCCTGTGTGTGCCCGATGAAAAGGAACTCAAGGGTCTGATCCTAAAAGAAGCCCACAATACCCCATACTCGATCCACCCCGGAGGAACCAAGATGTACCAAGATCTTCGTGAGAAGTTTTGGTGGCATGGAATGAAGCGAGAAATTGGTTCTTTCGTGGCCAAGTGTGATATCTGTCAGCGAGTCAAAGCAGAGCACCAGCGCCCTGCAGGATTGCTCCAACCCCTTAAGACCCCCGAGTGGAAATGGGATGAAATTGGAATGGATTTTATCACCGGACTTCCTAGGTCAAACCGAGGCCATGATTCAATCTGGGTCATAGTCGATCGATTGACCAAGGTTGCCCATTTCATTCCTGTCAACACCACCTATAGAGGGAACCAGCTAGCGGACTTGTATATTTCCAGAATAGTAAGCCTGCACGGAGTGCCTAAGAGGATTGTATCTGACAGAGGCACGCAGTTCACCTCACGATTCTGGAAAGCTCTTCATGAAGCCCTCGGAACCCACTTATCATTCAGCACAGCCTATCACCCTCAGACCGGAGGACAGACTGAGCGAGTAAACCAGATTCTGGAAGATATGCTTCGTGCATGTGTCCTAGCCTATGGCTCTAAATGGGAAGATTGCCTTCCGTTTGCAGAGTTTTCCTATAACAATAGTTATCAGTCCAGTCTGCAAATGCCCCATTTGAAGCACTTTATGGCAAGAGGTGTCGTACACCTTTGAACTGGTCCGAGACCGGAGAAGGAAAAGTGTTTGGACCAGATACCCTCCGTGAAGCCGAGGAGCAAGTCCAACTTATCCGTGAACGTCTCAAAACAGCCCAATCCCGTCAGAAAAGTTATGCTGATTCCAAGCGTCGTGATGTCACCTTTCAACCTGGAGATTTTGTCTATCTTCGGGTGACACCACTCAAGGGGATGCAACGTTTCCATGTCAAAGGAAAGTTGGCACCCAGATATATTGGACCTTTCAAGATTCTTGCCCGTCGCGGAGAAGTAGCCTATCAGCTAGAGTTAACCCCAGAGTTATCGGAATTTCATGATGTCTTCCACATCTCCCTGCTCCGGAAGTGTCTCGAAGTTCCTGACCAGCCAGACGTTTTCAAGAACATTGACCACCAATCCATCGACCTGAACCATGATCTGACTTATCGTGAGAGACCGGTCAAAATTCTCGACGAAGATATTCGTCTCACCCGGAGGAACAAGACCAAGTTTTATAAAATCCAGTGGACTAACCACTCCGAAGAGGAAGCAACTTGGGAACGGGAAGACTATCTTAGGAGCGAATTTCCCCACCTCTTTACCACCTAAGCCCAGCCAATCTCGGGACGAGATTTATTCTAAGGGGGGGAGGATCTGTAACATCCCAAATTTGTAACCCAGCTTTATTAGTCAATTTTGTGGGCCAACAAAAACTTTTGTTATTTTTGTGTGTTTGATGTTTGTGCTTGCTTGTGTTGGTTTGTTTGCTAAAACAAAAATGTAAAGAAAAGAAAAGAAACATAATAAAAAGTTCCCACATAAAATCTTGTGACAAAAGTCACACAAAATTCATCCTGTCAAGAAAATAAAATTTTATTTTTAAAACAAGTTCAGAGGGGTGACATGTGATCACTCTCTCTTTGTTCTCATATTCTTTTCCCTCCCAAAAATATTTCTAAAAATCCTAATTTCAAATTCCATTTCTTTCTTTATCTTACCCAAATCACAAAATGTGCCATGTTGCACATATCCAATAAATTCTAGCACCCTACCAAAAATCCATGCTTTATACTTGTGAATCAAGTATGGAATTAAATTCAAGAAATTTGAATTTAATTTTCATTGAGACGATTCATCGAGCACATGGTGGGCACTGCCCGTGTTCATCCTTCGATCCACGAAACCGAGCTCCAATCAGTCGATTGGATGGATCCCTGCATCCATTTCTTGCTCCACACTCTCCCCCTCACTTCCCTTACTTGCCAGAGCATGAAGGGGGCGTGCCATTTGGTCATTTTGCTCGTGGCCACCACTGTCCGCACGCCACCGTGCTGTCCACCCCTGGCCGTCGATGAAAACGTGCGGAGGAGGCACCCCGCTGGCCCAGCCCTGCACCACTGCAACCCCGCCCCTCACCGCACTCGTCTGGACGGAGGTGACCGCGCCCTGTCACCCTGAGGCGCCGTGCGCCAGCCGCCATGTCAACGCTCGCCAAGCTCTGGCCGCGCGTGGACACCGACGCCGTTCCTCTCCTCCACGCCACCCCAGCTCGCGTGGCTCGCCGCAGACGCGCCTCTGCCACCCAGCAACCTCAGGGACACGTCCCCGTCAGCCCTCGTGGCCTGCAGCAGCCGAATCGATCCGTCCACTCCGCGGACGCGCCATGGACGCCGTGCCGTGTCGAGCTTGCTCTCGCAGCCGCGCGTGCACCCCTCTACCCCTAAACCCTAGCTAGACACCCTACGGTCGTCGCCGTGCAGCACCGCCACCAATGGCGTGCTATCCCCCTCCCTAGACCACTCATGCGCCCAGTCCACCGCACGCCATGGTTCGGCTATAAAAAGCCACCGCACCCGTGCCTCCACACCTCCCACCGCTCACTCCAGCACCCCTCCCTCACTCTCCACCCCTCAGTGCACCGCTAGGAGAGCGGTGACGCTGTCCCACAAGCCCAGGCCGCCTCGAGCGTCCTCGATTTCTCGCCGGAATCGAGGAAGAGGTCGAGCACGGACAGGTCGTTGCTCGCGTCCCCTCTCCCCTCGCTGGCCCATCCCAGCCTCACCATTACCCCCGCACTTACCCGCCGCCGTTTCCCCGTGTTTGGTGCACAGACGCGGAGCAGAAGGAGCACCGGAGTTGCAGCACGGCCGCGGAGGTGGAGTTGCTCGCCGTCGCCGCCAGAAGCTTCCCCAGCAAGCACACCTCATCCCAGCAACTTCCCCACGATCTCCGCCATCGATCCACCTCTTTCCGCAGCCTCCCGAGCCCTAGGTGAGTTTCCCCGTGCTTCTCGCCGTCGCCGGAGCCGCGGCGCCGCCCGTCTGAGGTCGTCGATGGCCGCGAGCTCCAGGCGCCGTTCGATCGAAGATCAACGGTAGCTTACCGGTTCGCGTAATCAGTCGCTAACTGGTGGACCCCACCCGTTAGCATTTTAAATTTAAAACGCGCGCGCGGAACGTTCCGTTGAGTCACTGACGGGCGGACCCCACCCGTCAGGGTTTTCTTCTTTTCCAGCGTTTTAGAATTTCCAAATTCCACTGCTTTTCAGTACTGGTTCCAGATTAGAAATTCAATAACTTGAGTTCTAGAAGTCCAATTAAATCAAACCAAACTTCTCTGGAAAGCTTATAAAATTCTTTAACTCACCAAAGTGGTCTCATCTCATTTAATTAAATAATAAAAATGCAATAATAAAAATGCTCCAGAAGGTTTAAAACACCAAACCCTTTGTTTCTGGAGTTACATTAATCCAAATGACTTCAAACAAATTCTGGTAGCTTTGTATTAGGATCCTTTAGCTCACCAAATTTTGGTATAATTAATTGAGTGGTCTAAAATCCTTAGCCTTTGGTTGAACTTCAGTGCACCCTTCTGCACTAAACCAATTAGTGTGATTTATAGTAGGTCCAATTAAACTCAAACCAATTTTGTTAGATCACTTACAACCAAGGTTAGTTATCCCTAAAAGGATTTAATTTTTGGAGCAACCTAATTTGTTTGGTAGCTAAAACTTGATTAAAAACCTTCTGAACTAAAACCAATGTGTAGGGAGTTTGGTAACTCCAAATGACCCCAATCCAATTGGGTGATCTTCTACACATCCATAGCTACCCATAGAATTTTAGTTTGAATTTTTGTGACAAACATAGATTAATTGGTGAATTAATTGGTGTACAACTAGTTTCTGCCTTAGTTTGAAAATAACTAAATAAAGATTAATTCAATTAAAATTAAAAACCATCTTGTGTTGCTTGATGTGTGCAGTAGCTAATTGTGGCATTTATGATTGTAATGCTGTGTTGATGATTGAGCTAGAGTAGTGATGGTTGTTTTGCTTGCTTAAACGTTTAGACGATACCGCTGACGGATTCATCGAGGAAGGAGGTTTTGCTGAACCCGAAGATCAGGACCAGTACCACTTTGTTGAGCAAGGCAAGCTACTTCACTGAGCTTGCATTTATATACCTCTACTTTAATCTCTAGAGTTTTTCAAAAGTATCGATGATTTTGGAAAAACCCCTTTTCAAAACAATGAAAACTATTTTGCCCCCTATGTAGAAATATAGGGTAGTTATTTTACAACTATAGGATGGGAAAAACAATGTTTGCTCAAAACCACTTTGAAAGTACTTGAATGAAGGTGGAGTACCGAAAGGTCGGTATGAAGGTGAAGAACCAGAGAATGGTGTTGTTTCTGGAAAGAAAAATGCACATTGTGTCCTTGTACTTACATCCCCAGCCAAAAATCTGTGCGACCACATTTACCCACATATGGGCAAGGGCGTAGTCATATAATTTGCTCGTGTTAGTACTGGATGCCTCAATAACGAGGAGAACCTCGTTCCATGAGGGGATGGTCTGAGGACCTACCCCCTGACCTGGGTCCTCTTCATGTAGTCTACCGGGAGCCGGTATGAACGTGTCGGAGGAAGAGGATTGAAGGGCTCCCTTGGGTCCGCCGGGCAGAACTACGAGTCCCCACACTTAGTTTTCTGAGGATTTGAGTGTCGGTGGAAAGTGTCGTAGCGGCAGGGTCCTATACTAGCATGAGCAAAGGACAGGCTATGGCCGGGAACTCAACTTCGCATACCTCTGGTATGGCGGGACGTGGCTGACACGATGAGTGACCGGATGGGTGTGGGAAAAGCGTACTACCTCTGCAGAGGGTAAAACTATTCGAATAGCCGAGTCCTCGGATATGGACAGTTGGGAAGAACTACTAAGGCCATGTGCAAAGTTTTGCAAACTCTGGAGTTGTGTTGAGGAAATTGACTTGAAAAGGGTTATTTCCCACCTGTACCAATGAGTTGGTACGAGGTGGTGATGGGTTTTGGAACCATAACCAGGTTATGGTTGGATACCGGAGGAGTTCCGGAGAAACAGCTAAAATGGCGTTTTCTTAAAGGATAGTTATAAACTTCTTCTCACCCCCTTTTTATTAAAAAGATTTTTTGAGAGTTTTCAAATAAAAGTTTTTAAGAATAAAAGCTAGTGCTTACTCAAGTTGGGGTAGTTTGCGAGTACAATCAAATGTACTCATATTGGTTTCGTCCCTGGCTATTGTCTTAGCCAGATTTCGAGGAACCCTAACGTTGAAGAGGAGTTTGGCGACGTCTATGCGAACTGAGATCTTCATAAGTCAGCTGCCTGTCGGGTGTTGTTAGGATGGATTAGCCCTACTACCGTAGCTTCCGCTGAATAAAGATGATTGGCCTTGAAGGCACCTATGTATAATTAGGCCTATATGGCCCGGTTTGTAAGACTTTAAACTCGGTATTGTATGGATGTAAACTTGATATTCAGTTCGGATTATGTGCAAACGACAGACTGATCACGGGATCGTTGTGTTAAGCATAATCGGGTATTTCGGACGGCTAGTCCGGGGTCCCACACAAAGAATATGAGCGCGAAATGAATTAAGATGATGAAAAGTAAAAACTCACCACCAAAATATTACATAGCGGCGCCTCAGCGCAATGTTTCATTGAGAAACGAATTGGTTCATTACACTTGGTGTGACCAAGATAAAGTTTTCCATGTCGAGGCATGGGGACCACATTCAGTGGCTGAGACTCTTCACGGCCTGCGGCGGCACGTAATCAGGAGAGCTCAGAGGGGCTGGCCCTCGGGAGGAGAAGCTTTTGTGAAGCTTGGAGGTGAAGTTGTGTGCTTCCCTCTAGAGACAAAAAATGTCTGGCGTGACTATGATCACGGGTAGAACTTGCGTAGATGCGCGATGTTCCATGGATTCTTGACCGGATGCCGTCCTCCGTTTCGAGGCGTACCGCGCCAGGCCTGGCGATGTGTGAGACCCTGTAGGGGCCTTCCCACATTGGCGAGAGCTTGTGGAGACCTTCCCTGGAGAGGATTCTCCTGAGGACGAGGTCGCCTGTCTCGAGAGTGCGCGGACGTATGTGGCGGCTGTGGTAGCGTCGCAGGTCTTGCTGGTACTTGGCTGCCCTGAGGGCGGCACGGCGGCGCAACCCGTCAAGGAGCAGCAGGTCGTCGCTGTGGAGGTCTGCTTGATCGTCCTCGTTGAAGGCAAGGACCCGTGCGGATCCATGCTTGATCTCTGTGGGGAGGACTGCTTCAGCTCCATACACGAGGCAAATGGCGTCTCACCAGTGGGCTTCGTGGGGTTCGTGCGGATGGACCAGAGCACGGACGGGAGTTCGTCTATCCAGCCCTTGCCGTAGCCCTTCAGGCGATTGAAGCTTCTTGTCTTGAGGCCCTTGAGGACCTCAGCATTTGCTCGCTCGGCTTGGCCGTTGCTCTGTGGGTGAGCCACCGAGGCGAAGCAGAGCTTGGTGCCGAGGCTCTCGCAGTAGGCCCTGAAGATGCCGCTGGTGAATTGTGAGCCATTGTCGGTGATGATGCGATTAGGCACACCAAAGCGGCAGACCAGGCCTCTGATGAATTTTACTGCGCCCTGGCCGGTATGCTGCGCACTGCTTCAACCTCTGCCCACTTGGTGAACTTGTCGACTGCCACGAAGAGGAAGCGGTAGCCCCCTTGATCTCGGGAAGGGTCCCAAATGTCTAGCCCCAGACCGCGAAAGGCCACGAGAGCGGGATGGTTTGGAGTCCCAGTGCAGGCTGATGGACTTGCTTGGCGTGGAATGGCACGCATCGCAAGACTGGACGATGGTGGTGGCATCTTGAAGCACTTGGGGCCAGTAGAAACCGCTCCTGAAGACCTTGCCTGCCAGGGTGCGTGCAGAGGAATGGTGGCCACACTCTCCACTGTGAATGTCTCTGATCAGCATGCGGCCTTCCTCGGGGGGGACGCACTTGAGTGCAATTCCATTTGGGCGCTTGCGGTACAGGTCTCCCTCGAGGATGTAGTATGACTTGGCTTGTCGAGCCACTCGTTCTGCCTCCGCGTCTTCTTCAGGAAGGACTCCCTTCAGCAGGTAGTCTTTGAGTTCGTCAACCCAGCCTGTCTCTTGATGCACCATAGCCAGCAGCAGACGCTCCCCTGAGGATGGACCGCAGTTGGGTGCCCCACCTATAGGAGGTGGTGGGAGTACTTCGTCTGTGCTTGCGGCTGCTGCTTCTTGTGGCTGCTTTATGGACGCCTTGGAGAGTCTCTCTTCAAAGACGCCGGCCGGCTGGGCCTGCCTTCGTGATGCTCGCTTGGCGATGTCATCTGCCTCTGGTTCTCCTTTCGCGGGATGTGCATGAGCTCCATGCCCCTGAAGTGCTTCTCGAGCTTGCGGACCTCTTCAAGGTAGGCGGCCATGTGGTCGTCTTTAGGCGTGTAGCTCTTGTTGGAGAAGTTAACCAGGAGCTGGGAATCACCCTTTATGAGTAAGTGCTTGACGCCAAGGGCGATTGCGGCTCTGAGCCCGGCGAGGAGGCCCTCGTACTCGGCGATGTTGTTGGAGATCTTGTCTATTGTGAAGCACAGCTGGATGGCGTAGTAGAGCTTGTCACCTTTTGGTGAGGTTAAGACAACGCCAGCCCCACCATTGCGGCAGGCGAAAGCTCCATCGAAGTGCATGGTCCAGTGGCTTGGCATTGTATCTCCCGATGACGCGGTTTCTTCTTCGCGAGGCTCTTCAGGAGTTGGGTCTGTCCACTCGGCGACGAAATCCGCCAGCGCTCTCCCTTTTATGACTCTTGTGGTGTCGAAGCGCAAGTTGAATGGCTGCAGCTCAATGTTCCATCCTGCGACGCGGTCAGTAGCGTTGGGGTTGCGCAGGATCTGCTCCAGGGGGAAGGACGTGACCACCGTGATGGGGTGGCCCTGGAAGTAGTGGCGCAGCTTCCTGGAGGCGATGAGTAGCGCGAGGAGGAGCTTCTGCTGCACTGGGTACCGCTCGCGAGCATCTCGCAGTACAGTACTGACGAAGTAGACTGGATGCTCGACGAGGGTCGTTGATGGTGCGGCAGCGTCGGCTCCCTCGAGAGGCTCCTCAGGACCTTTGGCGAGGTTTGCCTGTGGAGGAGCCTCGGCAGGGCTCGTGGAGGACTCGACTTGAGGCTGTGGGCCTGGCACTGGGTCTGGAGAGACTGTTCCTCGTCGGGAGGTTCTGGACTTGGTGTGGCAGTGCTTTTCTTGGAGAACTGGCTCTTCTCTTTCCACCACCAGGACGGCGCTTGCAGTTTGTGGAGTGGCTGCTAGGTACAGCTTCAGATGCTCGCCTGGGTGAGCTAGCCAAGTATTTCTTCAAGTCCTCAAATGCTTTGTCGCCTCTGGAGTCCACTTGAAGGTGCCGGATTTCTTCATGATCTTGAAAAATGGCAAGGCTCTCTCGCCGAACTTGGAGATGAAGCGGCCTAAGCTGGCCATGCATCCTGCTAGGCGCTGCATGTCCTTGAGGCGGCGAGGTGGCTGCATGTCTTCTATAGCCTTGATCTTGTCAGGGTTTGCTTCTATGCCGCGGTGGGACACGAGGAACCCGAGGAGCTTGCCTGAAGGCACCCCGAAGACGCACTTGGCGGGGTTTAACTTGATGTTCACCTTGCGCAGGCTGGCGAAGGTTTCCTCGAGATCCTTCAAGAGAGTGTCTCCCTCGCGAGACTTGACCACGATGTCGTCGACATAAGCTTCTGCATTTCTTCCCATCTGAGCCCCCAAGGCGATCCTCATGAGCCTCTGGAAGGTGGCGCCGGCATTTTTCAGGCCAAAGGGCATGCAAGTGTAGCAATACACACCACAAGGGGTGAGAAATGCTGTTTTCTCCTCGTCTTCCTTGGCCATTTTGATCTGGTGGTAGCCTGAGAAGGCATCCAGGAAACAGAGGAGATCACAGCCGGCGGTGGAGTCCACAATCTGGTCTATCCTTGGCATGGGGTATGGATCCTTGGGGCAGCCTTGTTTACGTCTGTGTAGTCGATGCAGAGCCGGCCTCCTCCATTGGGTTTTGGGACAACCACACCGTTGGAGAGCCAAGTGGGGTGGGCAACTTCTCGAATGATGTCTGCTGCTTTCAGCTTCTCTACTTCTTTGATGATGAACGCTTGCTTCTCGGGGGCTTGTTTCCGCGCTTTTGCTTTACAGGGCGTGCGTCTGGACACACGGCTAAGTGGTGCTCGATCACCTCCCTTGGTACACCGGACATTTCTGACGGAGTCCATGCGAACATGTCAGAATTTGCCCGAAGGAAGGCGACGAGCGCGCTTTCCTATTTGGGAGGCAAGCCAGCGCCTATGGTGACGCTAGCCCCCGAGCCCTCAGCCCCCGAGCCGCTGGTGCTCAGCGACACCTTCTTTGTAGATGCTTGCTCTTGAGTGAACAGTGTTTCTTCTTCTTGGGCCTCTCGAGAGGCTCCATGTCCTCGTCAGCGGGGAATGCCATGGCAGCGGCCTTGTAGGCGATCTCGACAGCGCGCGTGGCGTCCTGTACGTGACCACGTATGGTGATGGTGCCACCGCTGCCAGGGATCTTGACCATGTTGTAGGCGTGGTGCGTGACGGCCATGAACTTCGCGAGGGCGGGGTAGCCGAGGATGGCGTTGTAGGGCAGGCCAATGTGCGCGACGTCGAAGTCAATTAGCTCGGTGCGGTAGTTCTCCTGCGTGCCAAAGTGACCGCGAGCCTCACTTGCCCCAGAGGCGAGATTGAGCCGCTGGTGACCCCGGTGAAGGGCCTGGAGGGCATGAGCCACTCGTAGGGCACTTGAAGCGTCTCGAAGGTCTCGACAGAGATGACGTTTAGGCCTGCACCCCCATCAATGAGCGTCTTGCCGACGGCGATGTTGTTGATGGTGGGGGTGCACACCAACGGGAGGGTGCCCACAGTCTTTGTAGACTTGGGGTGATCTTTGGCGTCGAAGGCGATGGTGTACTGGGACCACTTGAGGGGGCGGGACGTCTCGACCCCGGGAAGCGCTGCGTTGAGCTCGCGAGCGAACTGCTTGAACTGGTTGTTCGACTTGGGCGCCTGGGATCCGCCGAGGATGCATGCCATGGCACCCTTGGGGGCCTGGTAGCCTCCAGGCTCTTCGTCGGGCAGATTGTTGTTTTTCTCGGCGGCATTCGCCTGAGTTCCCTGAGGCCTCTGGAAGTTGCCCTTGCGTCCACCTTTGCGGTAACCACGGCCTCTGCCGCGGCCACCGCTGCCTTCTTCTTGCTCAGCTGCTTGAGGTCATAGCAGTTCTCCGTCGCATGGCCGCGCCTGTTGTGGTAGATGCAGAACGGGCGGTTGTCCACCTTTTTCTCGCCAGCCTCTGGAGAGTCCTCGCGAACATGCTTGGCGTCGGGTTCAGCTGCCAGGACTGCGGTAGGCTTGCGCTTTATCTCGTCACGCCTCTTCTGGGTCTTGGATCCCTCGACAGGGTCGTCTGTCGAGCCCACCTTGACGAAGAGGAGCCCTTCCTCTGCCTTGGCGCATTTGTCTGCGATGTCGAAGAGCTTCACCACGGAGGAGAGGGTATCATGGATGCCGAGCTTCTCGAGCATCCTGTGGTTGGTGACGCCCTCTCTGAAGGCCGCAATGACGTGCGAGTCCGGGATGTTCGGGATCTTGTTGCGGACTTGGCTGAAGCGCTGGATGTACCTGCGGAGGGTCTCGCCAGGCTTCTGGCGCACAGCTCGCAGGTCGTTGTAGGTGAGGGCGCGCTCGTACGTGCCCTTGAAGTTCGCAACGAACTGCTGGCAGAGCTCCTCCCACGAGTCAATGGAGTCCTCGGGAAGGTTCAGGAGCCACGACAAGGCGGAATCCTTGAGAGCGTGGGAGAACCAGTTGGCCATGACCTTGTCGTCTCCCCCCGCAGCTTGGATGGAGGTGGTGTAGAGCTGCAAGAACTCGATGGGGTTGTTCGTGCCGTCGTAGCCCTTGGGTAGGTCAGGCCTGAACTTCTGTGGCCAGACGACGCGACGCAGGTTGCGGGTGAAGGCCGCGCAACCTGTGGCGTACGAGGCGATGCCACCCTGAAGAGCACGGCGGTTCTGTCGCCCTGCTTGGCCGATTTCCTCGACGATGCGCTTCTGGAGGTCCTTCTGGCGCTCCATCCCACCCGCGCGTCTGGGGGTGTCCTGCACGATTTGACAATCGCGCGGCGAAGACGCGTGGGATGCGGCCTTGTGCGCCGCGCTGGAGGCGGACCTGGCGGAGGCGGCGGCGGCGGCGGCGGAGGTGCGCCATGCGCGGTGGTTCCAGCGCGTCCGGAGTTGTGGTGCACCAGAGAGCGCGACGCCGCAGGAGCAGCGCGCGGTGCCGCCGCGATGTCGACGAGGTGCTGGAGGCGGCCGAGCCAGTTGTCGTGCGCCTCAGCGTGGGGCGGTAGCGGAAGAGTCCGCGGCCATGAGCAGCGCGGTGTTTGGGCTGGGCGCTGGACGCCCAAGAGTGGAGGCGCTGTGGCGCTGGGACGGATGCGAGGACTCAGCGTCCTCGCCGTGCCCGTGGTCGACGTCGTCGTCGAAGCGGTCGTCGTGGTGGCCGTCGTCGTCCTCGGGGTGCTCCACCGCGGTTCAGCGGTGTTGCGCCCCGTGGCGGCTGGCGCGGGGACGGCCGCGAGGGTTGGTGGTGTTGGCAGCGGGCTCGGTGGTTGCCCTGCCTGATGCCCGCCGGGTGGCGCGAGCTGCGCGAGTGTCCGCCATGGTGCAGAGGTCGATGAAGGTTGAAGACGCGCCTCAGCCCCCTACCTGGCGCGCCAATTGTCGGAGAATGACTCCCACGAAACAGGGATAGTCAAGCTCACGAAGAGAGTTCGTGTAAGGGGCTGAACACGTTGGTCAAACAACCCTCAACCTGCACGGCGACGGTGCTCGTCGAGCAAGTGGAGGGACATCACGACAGAGATGAACACCAGCCCGTACCCAGGTTCACGGCCCTCGTGTGGAGGTAACACCGCTACTCCTGCTTGTCTGTATTGCACTGCTTGTAGAGGTTACAGTACAATGAGCTTGCCGAGGGCTCTCTTTTGGCAATGGTGTGCACAAGGAAGGGAAGCATGGCCTTCTTCTTCCTTGCGCGTAAGTGGCTATGCTGGAATGAGAATGCGATCCCTCTACGGTGCTGCTCGTCCTCCTTTTATAGGCGCCCCGTGCTCCCTCCCTGCGCTTGCACTATGGTAGGGCTGTCACGTGGCGCAGAAGGTGAGCGCGGTGCACCGCAGCCCGGTTGTCCATGGACGCGGTCCATGGCGTAAAGCTGACTCCTGTAGCAGAGTACCACCGTCCATGCAGGACGGCCAGCTGGGGCCGCAGAGGAACGTGGGGGTGCCCACGATGACATTGGCCATGAAGTGTAGCTCCGGCCGGTCCCCTTATCACCAAAGAGGAAACCCTTGTAGTCCGGTGCGGATGGCACAGCTTTGTTGCCCCTTTAATCACCAAAATGGTAACTGTGGCGTCGTCGTCACCGCGCGCAGGGGCGCGCGTCACTCTGCGGCGCTGCAGAGCCCATGTGCGCTCTGCAGGGGTTGCTTTGCAGCGAAGCGATCTCCACGAGGGCTTGGGCGCCCTGTAGAGAATTCGGCATTGACCTCTCCCCAGGGGAGATTTCCTTGAAGAAGGGGCAGTAGTGGATATGGCCTCCGCAGGCCTCTGCTGCCTCAAAAGCCCTCGCGAGGCTCTCCAAGCCATAGGCTTGGTCCTTAGCAAAAATTCGCCATCAAGTGTCGAAGGCCGTAGAGGACAGGCCCAGCACACCCTGGATTTCACTGGGCCGACACGTGCATGAAGATGGGAAGGAAGGGTACCATGCCGTTCCGGGTTGGTACTCTCCCGACCCACCTATCACCACCCGCATAAACCCTTTAGGTCCTCCACCTAAGCTTAATGCATTAGCTTTTGCTAGTTGGTAACGCTCAATGAAATCTCATATCAACAGTGCCTCTATCGAGATTTGGAGGATCATTGAAGATGGATACAAGGTCGTGGATCCAAGCAATGTGACAAGAAGAGAGTTTGCCAAAAAGCAACTCAATGCCTCCGCTCTCCACATGATTGAACTCTCATTGAGTGAAAATGACAAGCATCATGTTCTCCACGCCACCACCGCCAAAGAAGCTTGGAATTGTCTTGAGGTTGCATTCCTTGGAAATGATAGCATGAAGAGGAATATATATGAATCCTTGAGCAATGATTTCGAAGGCTTCTACATGTTTGATAATGAGCATCATGAAGATATGTATGGAAGACTCAAGACTCTTGCCAAAGCCTTTTATGATGTGGGGGCAACCTATGTGGATGATGCTTGGGTCAAGAGAAAGTATGTGAATGCTCTCTTGCCTTTCGAGCCCATGAATTGAAATCAATACAAGGAAGACACAACTATCATCAAATGTCTTCACATGAAGTTATGCAAGAAGTGCAAGCCTCCAAGCTTGCCACCAAGAATGTGATAACTGTGCTAGGGCCATGGGAATGAAACAAGGTCCCTCACTTGCTTTGAAGGCCAAGGTGGTATGTCTAGATGAAAATGATGAGGTTGAAGCTTGCCCAGACAACATTGCTCCCAATGAGCTTGAACAAGCTCTCAATGGTCACATAGCTCTCGCCACAAGAGTGTTTTGGAATGGCCCGGCAAGCGCTAAAGCTCGAGTTGATCGCGAGAACAATTCAAGTGGGAAGAAAGATCTTGCCTCAAGGACAAAGACTTGCTACAATTGTTATGACAAGAATCACTACATAAGAGAGTGTCCTTATGAGAACCGAGAGCAAAATGGTGGGAAGCTTGTCCCAAAGGGCCACTCAAGGTTGATTCAAAAGAAGCCCGCAAGACCAAGAAAGCCTTTCTTCAAGAAGGCACCAAGAATAGTGTTGGTGGCACAAGAAGAATATGCCTCAAGTGATTCCGAAAATGAAGATGCACCTACTAAAGAGGTAGCCGCATTGGCTATTGTATCAACTTCATCATCTTCTCTCTTTGAATCCCCCAATGAAAACTTCTCCACCGGCAACGCTCGTTCATGGCTCATGTTACCGAGTTATCATCTTCTTCTCCCAAGACTATGCATGAAATGAGTGATCAATGTAGTCTTGTGATTAAGAAGGAACTTGTTGCCTACCTCCATGACTAACTTGCAAGGTGAAGCTAAAGAACATGTTGAGTCTCTCATGAGACAACTATGTGCGGCCGAAGAACTACTTGAAGACAAAAGTAAGATTGAGAGAGAGGATTCTCTCACCATTGCTTCCTTGAATGCTTCCATAGCATCCTTGAATGCCTCTCTTGATGAAGAGAGTGAATATAGAACCACTCTTGAGGAAAGACTTGATTCTCTTGATGCTAAAAATGATGACATCATTAATAAAATCATTAAGGATAGATATCATGTCTTTGCTAAATACAAAGTGATTAAAAAGGAGAAAGTGGAACTTGGGGTTGCTAATGCTAGACTTCTTGAGGATATGGAGAAGCTTGACAAGGCTCACAAGCCTTGGAAATGACTCACTCTCTTCTAGTCAAGTCTCATGAGCAACTTCAAACTCAACTTTCTAAATCTAGTTCAACTAGTATATCTATTCTTCCTCGTGTTCATGAAAATGATATTAAAGAAAATGCTAGGTTGAAGGTGGATCTTGCCAAGACCACTAGTGCCAAGACCTCTATTCAAAAAGGTAAAGATAAGGGTATTGCTTATTTGTTTGAGCAAAAACCATACAAAGGGAAGGAGGGCCTTGGTTATGTAGCCGAGGCAAAGAAGAAAGTGAGCAACAACAAGGAGATCAAGACAAAGACCGCACAAGCGAAGACTTCCATTGCGGGTGGTAATGCCACTAGGGGCAAGACCACTCGTAGTGACTTTGCGGGGCATAACAATCCCAACTATATTCTTTATGTTGACTATTATGGTGATGTTTATGCAAAATATGTTGGTCCTTATGATGGTTACATTGATTACTCTATTTGGGTTCCTAAGACCCTGGTTGGGCATGGCGCCCCCATGTGTGGTTTTGGTAATTAATGAAAATCCCTATGGACTAATGATTGCTTTGAGTTGTACTTGTAGTGTTTGTCCATAGACCATGCTTGAACTCCATATGTTGGATTCAAGGTTATTAATGCCATGAATATATTGATATAATGAAGTATTGGGCATCAAGATCATCGAGGTTATGGATATATACTTGATATGATCAAGAAGAAGAGTATGTGATGACCAAGTTGTTATTCGAGGAGTTATCCGATGATTGGTCATGTGTAAGTTGAGCATATTGCAAGTATGTCTTGAACAAAAGGATTATGTGACATTCATGGTTATCTTCAAGACATCATTTATTGAAAAGAGAAGAAAAGATACAAGGTTGATCAACTCACAAAGCTCCAAGATGTACCAAGTGGGATAATGTATCTCTTGGTATGGTAAGAAATTGTCCATATAGCTTTGTCAACTAACCCATTACATGTGTGTGGCATTTCTATGTGGGGTTAGGTATCTCTCCATGGGCTTGCATCAAAAGGAAGATTCCTTATAGCTCATGGAGGATGACGTCAAGTGGTGATCATCATCAAGGTCGAGATGTGCAAGTTCAAGATGGGCATTGAGAAGATATCATATGCTTGAAGCTTGCAACCCTTCCGGGAATCGGATAATCCGCATGTGAAGATGTTCCTAAGAGAGGCACTCCCATCTTGGTGTATGGGGGAGCATTATGTGAGTCTTCACCAAGCAAGGCGCAATCAAGAAAGGTGGTCCACTTGAAGAGATCAAGATCGTCATCATCTAGCTCAAGCGGAATGCGCAAGGCAAATGTATGATAGGGTTTCTATTTTACCGGTCCCGTGGTTCTAGATGGGAGACCGGGTTATAGGATAGATACCATACTATCAAGAGGGCCTCTCGATTGAGTTTTAGCGTATCAGTTGGAGAGAGCTCAAACCTTTGCATACTTAGGATATCATCTTTCTTGGTTCTTATTTGGCTTTTATGCATGTGAGAATTTACAGCTTGTGTCCATCTCTATACCAAGCTCTAGTTAATCAAAAACGGATTTCATGAATATCTTGTTGGGTTTTTGATATTGGAGGTTTACCGGTTCGTTCTTTTTAGAGAGGTTTTACCTTTCTACATTTGGTTTTACCCTCCCATGTTGGACTATGATGTTTCTCTACATGATCATGTAATGCTCATTGCGGTGATTCCAACGAGCCCAAGAACATCGAAAATAGAGTTCGTATGTATGAGATATCACATTTTTCATATGTGTGTTTCAGGAATTCCGAGTGATTCCGAACTCATTCCGACCTAATTCCGAACGGTCGGAATTTTCTGAACTGATTCCGAACGGTCGGAATTTTCTGAACTGATTCCGAACGGTCAGATTTTTGGGACCTATAAATGGGGTCTTCTTCCCCAAAGGTTCCATAACTCTTGCAGATCGTGTTTTCCCCCATTGTTGACCTTCTTGAGCTTGGCTATCTCTCTATTCCTCCATGATTCTTGCTTCTAATTAGAGGGAAAGAGAGAGGGGATCTAGATCCACTATTCCACCAATCAATCTCTCCTCTAAGTGAGGGGAAGCTTGTTGGATCTAGATCTTGGAGGGATTTGGTGTTCCTCTTTGTTCTTCATCTCTTCTCCCCCAATAGCATTAGTTGCTCTGGTGGGATTTGAGAGTGAAGGATTCTGAGCACTTCTTGTGTTCTTGCCCATTGCATGAGTTGCATCGGTTTGAGTTCTCCACGGTGATACGTGGAAATCGAAGTTGAGAAACTTGTTACTCTTGGGTACTTGGGGTGCCCTAGAGCTTGTCCTCTTGGGTACTTGGAGTGCCCTAGACGGTCCTTGTTGATCTTGGAGTTTTGGTGGCTTGCGGGATAGTTGGGAGCCTCCAATTAAGTTGTGGAGACGCGCCCCAACCTTGTGAGCCTTGTGGCTTTGAGAGCCGTGGGATTCTGGTGAGAGCCTCCAATTAAGTTGTGGAGTGTGCCTCATCCTTGTACGGCTTCGGTGACCACCCTCAGGTGTCCCATAGTGGATCGTGGCACTCCGCATTGGTGGAGGCATGAAGGATATTATGGTGTGCCATTTGACGGCTATTCGGGGATCACTTTGTGACTCCGCACCGCTCCAACGGAGACGTAGCTTCCATTGGGAAGTGAACTTCGGGATAAATCATCGTCTCCAAGTGCCTCGGTATTTCTATACACGAGCTTCGTACTTATGCTATTTACTTTGTGATAGCCATCGAGCTTGAAGTAATATATCTTGCTATCACATATTTGCTTATATTGTTTAGCATAAGTTGTTGGTGCACATAGGTAAACCTAGCTTGTTTAGGTTTCGTGCTTGATAAATTAAACGCTAGTTTTATTCCGCATTTATTCAAGCCTAAACCATAAAGAATTTTAATCGCCTATTCACCCCCCCTCTAGGCGACATCCGTGTCCTTTCAATTGGTATCAGAGCGGGTTCTCTCCTTATTAGGCTTCACCGCCTAGAGAGTAAATGTTGAACCCCCACCTTTTACCAAAGGTTGGGATTCCTGTGTTTCGTGCTAGTCCCTGGATCGACTTGCTAGCACACACAGTTTAAGATGAAATACCATAACATTGCATCAAAGTCAATTGCACGATGATCCAGAATTAAAAAGGTTCGATACAAGGTGCATAGCCGAAGGCTAGCTCAAACCAAAGTAAACACACAGCAAAAAGCAAATGATACAGTGAGCCCCATCATGTTCATGTGCCACATGCAAGCATGTTGGTTGTAGACTCGAAATCCCTGTCGAAACCTAACTCATCGTCTAACGGACCTGCAACGGTGAGTTACAGCCCAACTATATGGGTCAGCACAATTGAATTGTGATGGCAAGATGACACTTATGTGGATATAAATGGCAACCTATATTCTACATGAACATTTGGCTAAGTGGAGTTTTGAGGCTAATTTGCATAAAGCCAGTTTTATCCTATCATTTGTAAAACAATTTTCATCATAGACAAAGAGTACCACTGATAGACATCAGTGAACACCTTTGACAACTACTCATGGCAAGCACCACTGATAGACATCAGTGAGCTCCCATCCCTTGTTCACCCTCAAGTTTTAGTTTAGAAATTGGGATGAGGAGACCTTCAACAGCTTACCTATCTAGTTGCTCAGGATTGTCCGTAACCGGGGACACGGCTAAGTATACTTAGTTTTCACTCTCGAGAGGGTGTGCACTTTCACCACAAGACCCAATCATTCCCTCCTCCATTGCAACCAATTATGAAATGGAAAAGGGAAGACTGAGACGAGATCTTTCGGAAGAACTTTCCCACCCCACAATGGCCTGACGCGCTTCACCTACAAACCTCTACCACCACCTGTCAAGCCGGGATGAGTCGCGCAACTGACTCAATCAAGACAGAGCCCATATGACATGTGGCTGCACTAGAAGCTACTGAACAAGGAGAGTCTTCAATCTCTTTCAGCATGGGTGACTTTCCACAATTGTGCACTTCCACCAAGGGAAAATTACCATAGACATGGACCCCCTGAGTAGTCACCCACCATGGTCCTCCAACCAGCACCCAGGTAGTTCATTGATTAGTTATTAATTTTCATCACTATCCAACTAATCAAAACATTTTTCATAGCATGACTAAGCATCTTAAATACCAAGTTTCATACTACAAAGTTCTAGGTGGGGATGGCTACACACTAATAGGAGCATAGCTTAATATAGTATTCAGCAACAAGTCTATCATGCATACTACTGAAAACACTAAGTGCATAGTAGTAAAAGTAGTAGGACATTTATGGTGTCACTAGCCTTGGCCAACTGAAGAGTTGAAGTTACACTCTTCACAACACGTAAGGCACTCCGTACAATCTAAACATAGAGATAACACAATAATAAACAAACAATTCAACAACATCATCACGTACAAAAGCAAACATGCATATCAAGGTCTTCTCAAATCTTTGATCGAGGTTCATCACATAATTCAATATGCAAAAGGAATTAATGTGATTAGGTTTAGGGTTTTCCATTTTGTTAAAAAGTTGGTCAAGCAATTATGTATGAACATCATGGATGTCATATATAGGTTGTTGTGGTGTTCCATAGGTTCTAAAAGGTTGGTCTTGAACAAAATGATCACTTAAGGGGTTTTGGAAAATGTTTAACACATTTTAAAACAAGGATTTTTGCATACAATATTTTTAGTAAGATCTTAAACACTAAACTTAATAATTTGAGTTGGCAAACCATTTCTAAAAATATGGGTTTTGGTGTTTTTGGTCAGAGGCAACTATTTGGGTCACTTTTCAAAAAGAAACCATATTGAAATAATTTCTAGGATTTAAACTATAACCAAAATACTCCAGTTGAGTATCTGGTTTTTAAATTATTTAAAAATTATTCAAAAATATTTTTAAAAGTGACCAAGTTATTCTACAGAACCTAAGATTTCCAAAAATATTTTATTTGCAAATTTTGGACTTATAAAAATAAAGTTATGCCGAATATACTTAAATCTCTCATTTGAAATTTGAATGATTTAAACTTCGGTAAAACAGAAAACTAATAGTTCTAAAAGATTCTACAAGTCCAGAGCTTTTAAAAAATATAAAGTTTGCTAAATTTGGCTAAACCAAATAAAAGTTGTGATGGTTTGAAGTTGCAGGGGTTTTTCTGCAAAATGGCCATTTTAATTCAATTTGGAATAATTCCAGAAAATGGCTGGGTGACGTGGCGTGCTATGATTGGCTGATAACGGTTCGTTAAGTGATCTAATCGTGGACGTTGATCACGGATCCGACGGCTGGGAGAGGTGGTGCTCACCGAGGGCGGCGCCAGTCGCCGGAGACGGAGAAGATGGCGGTGCTGGGCTCGGGCGTGGACGTTCCCGCCGCTCTGGCGGTGCTTGGGCTCTGGTAGGAGGTCTACGGGGTGCGCCGCGTCACGGGGAAGAAGATGGCGGGGTCGGCATTATCGCGTGCATCCTGGAACGGAGTGGAGGCATGGCCAGAGTTGCCGCGGCTCCGGCGAGCTTCGGGTGAGCACGAGCTGCTCGATCCTCTGCAGAAGAATTTGGGGAAAGGGGCAGCGAGCTGCGCTAGGAGGAGAGGAAGAAGATGGGAGGTGTCTGGGGCCTAGGGGGTTGCTCACCTCGCCGGAAATGGAGATGGACGGCGGTGGGAGGTGCGGACTCGGCGAGCAATTTTCGTGGCCTGGTAGCACGAAGTGGGGAGGGAGGAGAGGGGAAACGCAGAGGGGCTCGAGGGCTTTAAAGAAGTGCCGAGGTGGTGCCGTTGGGGTTCGAGAGAGGGTGCGGCGAGTGGAGGAAGTGGGGCGCGTCGCGGGCGGCGGTTCCAGCGAGGGGCGTGCGGGGTGGAGGAAGACGCTCCCGACAGGTGGGTCCCACCTATCGGTGAGTGGGTAGAGGCTGACCAGTGGGTTCATGTCGTCAGCGAGAGAAGGGAGGCGCGCGCGGGGTTGGGCTGGACTACGCGTCGCTCACGCGGACGGTAGCGTGGGCTCAGCCCAGTTCCTTTTTTTTGTTCTCTTCATTTTCTTTTCTTTTCTTTTTTTTCCTTTTCTGGTTTCTTATTTCTTTTATAACTTTTGTTTCAAAAATACAAATCAATTCAATCATGTTTCTAAAAATTTGTAAAATCCAAACCTTTCTTCTAAAACTTACAAACACTCTTTTCCAAACATTTGTAAATTTGAAATTTCAAAATAATGTATAAATGTTTTATATACACATTTATGTCATTTTCAAAATAGATTTTTATAACTACCTTTTGAACACAAATTCAAACCAAGGAAATATATTAAGAGTAATATCATTCAACATGATAGACTCAACAAAATAATTTGATTCATAGTATTTTTATTTACAAAGAGTTTGATAAAACATATTAAATACAAATAATCATTTGAAGTATCAAAATAAATGTTTTACTTCAAAATCCTTAAATCTTAAAAATAGAAGGTAAAGAATTATTTAAAATACATTTCAAAATCATATTTCAAAGATATTGTATAATTGTTTGATAAATTTTGAAAAATGGGTTTTAATAAAATCATTTGTGGTTTTAAAGGAAATCTAGGAAATTTACCACAAATACATATTTTGAAAAAGAGTTACCAAGAATCATTTCAAAATCATATGAAAGAGTTAAAACCAATTTTTGAAAATAGAGTATGTTTAAATAACCCAAAAAATAGGGGTTATTAAGTAATCGAAAGTAATATATTGGATTCCACTTCAACTTTGAGTAATTTATTTTATTCAAACAAAAGTTTCAATTTTTTGTGATTTTTAAAACATTCCAAAAACCTGGGATGTTACAGACTACCACCCTTAAAAGGAATCTCGTCCTCGAGATTCGGAGAGGCTAGAAAAAAGATAGGTTTTGATACTTGGGTTTAGGACCGATGGGTGGACTACCATCCTTAAAAGAAACTTTTGGGGGCAGTCTAGAATTCTTGTCTTCGGTCCCAACTTTCCTTATATATCATGGGATTTGAGGTTTTTGAATCCTTGAGTAGAACTTTCCCTCACGGTAGAGCTGTAGAATAACTGACGTCCGTTGAACTTCATTTGATACTAAAGGGTCACCCCTTGGGTCAATCAGAAGTCCAAGATGAGAGGATTTCACAACAACCACATTATCATGACTCACTTGTTGTCCTCTGTGGCTTCAATTTCTCAGGTTCCATCTTCCATTCAACTAACTTAACTCTCATGGTAGGCAAAAACTTCCATTCCAAGCAACCTCGAAAACTTGGTTTGTTTTTTATTCTCACCGTATCATACATTTCAGCAACACTTGCCTAACATAGGGTTATATACATCACTATTCAACGGTATAGGCTTTTAACCATCGCCTCTCTTGTAGGTATGCCTCTCAAGAGTCCTCCTTGATGTTATAGAATTCTCTTATCTTCTTGTAAATACTTCACTTGCACATTTCTGTCCCTTCTTGTTGGTTCAGTTGTTGTATCCAAGGATAGAGATTGCATGGAGCTAGGATGTGATCGTTCCTTCACACAAATGAAGCAACTAAAGTTTAAAAGAATTCTTCTGTGGAATGGCTGGTAGTACCATAGGGAACTGGTCATGAGATACTTGTTGTCAAAAGGATAAGGCATCTGATTTGGTTTGGCATGGATGAGTGGAGATAGAAAGATACTAAGGAAAGATCATATACAAACACAGCAGATCAAGGCAATTCATCTTACAAACAACATCTAACAAACAACAAACAACATGGTTCAAACACAAAAACAAACAATCTAGTATTGTCATACAACCTAAGTTGGTATGATCAATACTAACACGATATCGTTGTTCTAAATATATGGTGGTCTCTAGTCTATCTCCTTCTCGGGTGCTTCTAGTTCTTCTTCATCATCATTTTTTTTAAATTCTTCTAGGTGGTTGAGTTCCAGTTCTGATTCTTCAATGGTTTTCCATCTCGTATTTTATGTCAAATTGCAGAATGCCAGAGATGTATCAGACTCGCACTTCAAGTATTTGGTCATCACCAAACATGTCTTCATGGATACAAGAAGGTAGGTCTTCTAGAACAAGATAAGATATTTCCAGAAAGCAGATAATAGATGAGAGTATATATAAGGAGAGAAAAAATTGAATTGTGTATATATTTTAGAAATCTGAATAAAATAGATTATCAATCCTATGGTCAATACCTATTTCTATCCAAACCTAGGGTCACGAATCTACATGCAACACAGTGCTCTGATACTAGAATCATGGCTTAATAGTCTTGTATAGTTTAGTTTAGTTTTCTGTTTGTACAGTTTTTTGCTCTCTGTAAATTTGTACTTGTTACTTTGTGGGGATGAATAAAGGCTGTGGGGGGCTCCCCTGCAGTAGTTAAAGCTTCAAAAAAAAAGTTGGGATTCCTGTGTTTCGTGCTAGTCCCTGGATCAACTTGCTAGCACACACAGTTTAAGATGAAATACCATAACATTGCATCAAAGTCAATTACACGATGATCCAGAATTAAAAAGGTTCGATACAAGGTGCATAGCCAAAGGCTAGCTCAAACCAAAGTAAACACACAGCGGAAAGCAAATGATACAGTGAGCCCCATCATCTTCATGTGCCATAGGTAGTCATGTTGGTTGTAGACTCGAAATCCCTATCGAAACCTCACTCGTCGTCTGACGGACCTGCAATGGTGAGTTACAGCCCAACTATATGGGTCAGCACAATTGAATTGTGATGGCAAGATGACACTTATGTGGATATAAATGGCAACCTATATTCTACATGAATATTTGGCTAAGCGGAGTTTTGAGGCTGATTTGCATAAATCCAGTTTTATCCTATCATTTGTAAAACAATTTTCATCATAGACAAAGAGTACCACTGATAGACATCAGTGAACACCCTTGACAACTACTCATGGCAAGCACCACTGATAGACATCAGTGAGCTCCCATCCCTTTTTCACCCTCAAGTTTTAGTTTAGAAATTGGGATGAGGAGACCTTCAACAGCTTCCCTGTCTAGTTGCTCAGGATTGTCCGTAACCGGGGACACGGCTAAGTATACTTAGTTTTAACTCTCGAGAGGGTGTGCACTTTCACCACAAGACCCAATCATTCCCTCCTGCATTGCAACCAATTATGAAATGGAAAAGGGAAGACTAAGACGAGATCTTTCGGAAGAACTTTCCCACCCCACAATGGCCTGACGCGCTTCACCTATAAACCTCAACCACCACCTGTCAAGCCGGGATGAGTCCGCGCAACTTACTCAATCAAGACAGAGCCCATATGACATGTGGCTGCACTAGAAGCTACTGAACAAGGAGAGTCTACAATCTCTTTTAGCCTGGGTGACTTTCCACAATTGTGCACTTCCACCAAGGGCAAATTACCATAGACATGAACCATAGACACGGACCCCCTGAGTAGTCACCCACCATGGTCCTCCAACTAGCACCCAGGTAGTTCATTGATTAGTTATTAATTTTCATCACTATCCAACTAATCAAAACATTTTTCATAGCATGACTAAGCATCTTAAATACCAAGTTTCATACTACAAAGTTCTGGGTGGGGATGGCTACACACTAATAGGAGCATAGCTTAATATAGTATTCAGCAACAAGTCTATTATGCATACTACTGAAAACACTAAGTGCATAGTAGTAAAAGTAGTAGGACATTTATGGTGTCACTTGCCTTGGCCAACTGAAGAGTTGAAGTTACACTCTTCACAACACGTAAGGCACTTCATACAATCTAAACATAGAGATAACACAATAATAAACAAACAATTCAACAACATCATCACGTACAAAAGCAAACATGCATATCAAGGTCTTCTCAAATCTTTGGTCGAGGTTCATCACATAATTCAATATGCAAAAGGAATTAATGTGATTAGGTTTAGGGTTTTCCATTTTTTTTAAAGGTTGGTCAAGCAATTATGTATGAACATCATGGATGTCATATATAGGTTGTTGTGGTGTTCCATAGGTTCTAAAAGGTTGGTCTTGAACAAAATGATCACTTAAGGGGTTTTGGAAAATGTTTAACACATTTTAAAACAAGGATTTTTGCATACAATATTTTTAGTAAGATCTTAAACACTAAACTTAATAATTTGAGTTGGCAAACCATTTCTAAAAATATGGGTTTTGGTGTTTTTGGTCAGAGGCAACTATTTGGGTCACTTTTCAAAAAGAAACCATATTGAAATAATTTCTAGGATTTAAACTATAACCAAAATACTCCAGTTGAGTATCTGGTTTTTAAATTATTTAAAAAGTATTCAAAAATATTTTTTAAAGTGACCAAGTTATTCTACAGAACCTAAGGTTTCCAAAAATATTTTATTTGCAAATTTTGGACTTATAAAAATAAAGTTATGCCAAATATACTTAAATCTCTCATTTGAAATTTGAATGATTTAAACTTTGGCAAAATAGAAAACTAATAGTTCTAAAAGATTCTACAAGTCCAGAGCTTTTCAAAAATATAAAGTTTGCTAAATTTGGCTAAACCAAAATAAAAGTTGTGATGGTTTGAAGTTGCAGGGGTTTTTCTGCAAAATGGCCATTTTAATTCAATTTCGGAATAATTCCAGAAAATGGCTGGGTGACGTGGCGTGCTATGATTGGCTGATAATGGTTCATTAAGTGATCTAATCGTGGACGTTGATCGCGGATCCGACGGCTGGGAGAGGTGGTGCTCACCGAGGGCGGCGCCAGTCGCCGGAGACGGAGAAGATGGCGGTGCTGGGCTCGGGCGTGGACGTTCCTGCCGCTCTAGCGGTGCTTAGGCTCGGGCAGGAGGTCTACGGGGTGCGCCGCGTCACGAGGAAGAAGATGGCGGGGTCGGCGCTGTCGCGTGCATCCTGGAACAGAGTGGAGGCGTGGTCGGAGTTGCCGCGGCTCCGGCGAGCTTCGGGTGAGCACGAGCTGCTCGATCCTCTGCAGAAGAATTTGGTGAAAGGGGTCAGCGAGTTGCGCCAGGAGGAGAGGAAGAAGATGGGAGGGGTCTGGGGCCTAGGGGGTTGCTCACCTCGCCGGAAATGGAGATGGACGGCGGCGGGAGGTGCGGACTCCGGCGAGCAATTTCCGCGGCCTGGCAGCACAAAGTGGGGAGGGAGGAGAGGGGAAACGCAGAGGGGCTCGAGGGCTTTAAAGCGGTGCCCGAGGTGGTGCCGTTGGGGTTCGAGAGAGGGTGCGGCAAGTGGAGGAAGTGGGGCGCGTCGCGGGCGGCGGTTCCAGCGCGGGGCATGCGGGGTGGAGGAAGACGCTCCCGACAGGTGGGTCCCACCTGTCGGTGAGTCGGTAGAGGCTGACCAGTGGGTTCATGTCGTCAGCGAGAGAAGGGAGGCGCGCGCGGGGTTGGGCTGGACGACGCGTCGCTCACGCGGACGGTAGCGTGGGCTCGGCCCAGTTCCTTTTTTTTTGTTCTCTTCTTTTTCTTTTCTTTTTTTCCTTTTCTGGTTTCTTATTTCTTTTATAACTTTTGTTTCAAAAATACAAATCAATTCAAACCTGTTTCTAAAAATTTGTAAAATCCAAACCTTTCTTCTAAAACTTACAAACACTCTTTTCCAAACATTTGTAAATTTGAAATTTCAAAATAATGCATAAAGGTTTTATATACACCTTTATGTCATTTTCAAAATAGATTTTTATAACTTCCTTTTGAACACAAATTCAAACCAAGGAAATATAGTAAGAGTAATATCATTCAACATGATAGACTCAACAAAATAATTGATTCATAGTATTTTTATTTACAAAGAGTTTGATAAAACATATTAAATACAAATAATCATTTGAAGTATCAAAATAAATGTTTTACTTCAAAATCCTTAAATCTTAAAAATAGAAGGTAAAGAATTATTTAAAATACATTTCAAAATCATATTTCAAAGATATTGTATAATTGTTTGATAAATTTTGAAAAATGGGTTTTAATAAAATCATTTGTGGTTTTAAAGGAAATCTAGGAAATTTACCACAAATAAATATTTTGAAAAAGAGTTACCAAGAATCATTTCAAAATCATATGAAAGAGTTAAAACCAATTTTTGAAAATAGAGTATGCTTAAATAACCCAAAAAAAATTATAAATAGAGTTTATTAAGTAATCGAAAGTAATATATTGGATTCCATTTCAACTTCGAGTAATTTATTTTATTCAAACAAAAGTTTCAATTTTTAGTGATTTTTAAAACATTCCAAAAATCTGGGATGTTATAGTAAAGATGTCGTCTAGCGGACTAGTGCATAATGCTTCTTTTATATTAGATGGCACAAATTATGATGTTTGGAAAATTCGCATTCTTGATATTATTCGGGTCATTGACCCATACATAGAGCGAATTCTAGATAGGGGTTATTCTCCTCCAAGGAATCCCAAAAGATTATCTTTATTGGATGAGAATAATTCCTATCTAGATGCTCAAGCTTCTAATGTGATTTTCAATGCTTTGAGCGATGTAGTTATTATGTCGGTCTCTCCTTTTCGGAATGCTCATGAGCTTTGGACCAAGCTTCAAGATAAATATGATGTGTCCAAGAATTGTGGAGATGATTGTTGTCCCTCTACTTCCAGTCGTGATGAGTTCTCAACTTCTTCTACTTCACCTACATGTGGCAAGCCACAAATTAATGCAATGGTGAGTAGTGATAGATATTACAATAATGATAGTGAGCTTATTGTTGATGATACTTCACCTCTATCTTATTGCAATGATATCTTTGCACTTAAACGCATCTAGCACCAAAAATGGTCTACATGCTTGTGTTGCTAGTCCTTGCATATCGTGTACAAATTGCTTGATTAATCCTTATGATAATATGCTCTCTATACCTTGTTGTCATGATAAAAATGATTATATTTCCTCTAGTATTTTGGCTAACAATGTAGAGGAAACCGAACACTCCATGGAACAAGATATGGATTTAAATGGTGACTCAAGTAATTCTTCATCGTCATCATCATGTACTCACTTTTGCCTTATGGCTAAAGCTTCCGAGGTATCTCCTACTTTGGATCCCAATATATCTCATGATGATATTGATGAGGAAAATGAACAAAACGATAATGATGCTTCCATACTCGAGAACGGTAAAATGGTTATTCATTCTCTTTCAAAGAATAAAAATGCTCATGCTAACTTCTTAGAAATCATGTCTACCCTTGTTGAGCGCAAACTTACCATTGAGGAGTTGGAAGCTCGCATTGATGAAAGCCTTAACCGCGAATACAAGTATGCGGAAGAGATCGCCGATCTTAAGGAAGCTCTTGAAGAAGAACAATCCACCAAGAAGACTCTTGAGGAAACTTTTGCTCTTGAACTTTCTAAAGTAACGAAATCCCATGATAGATCTCTTAAAGTGGCAAATGACTTCAAAATATCAAATGGTAAGCTTATAGATGCACATGCCAAACTCCTTGAGGATTTTGAGCACCTAGATAATGTCTCTAGGGTCACCAAGGGTGAGCTCATCAAACTCACCGAGTCTCATGCGCAACTTAAAGCTTCTCACTCTAAAGAGCTTGCCAAGTTACTTTCTCCTATTGTCATAAATAATGATGCTTGTGCTACTAACTCTATCTCTTGTGAAGCATCCATATTAACAGAGAATGTTGAGCTAAGGGCTCAACTTCCATTGCTATCTAGCAAATATGAGAAATTGGAAGAAAGCCATGAAAAGCTCTCGAGCTCTCATGAGGATATTTGTGGGGACCCCGGACTAGCTGTCCGAAATACCCGATTATGCTTAACACAACGATCCCGTGATCAGTCTGTCGTTGCACATAATCCGAATTGGATACCAAAGTTTACATCCATTACAGTACCGAATAAAAGTCTTCCATAAATGGTCATTTAGACCAAGTTCTTACATAGGTGCCTTCATGGGCCAAACCAAAATATATCAGCGGAAGCTACGGCGTAGTAGACATCATATTCTAATGATGACAACCCGACAGGCAGCTGACTTGTGGAGATCCTTAGTTGGCGTAGAAGTCGCCATATTCCTGCTCGGCGTAGTGCTCCTCCTTGTAGTCCTCGTAGTCTGGCTAGGACAATAGCCAGGGACGAAACCAATATGAGTACATTTGAATGTACTCGCAAACTACCCCAACATGAGTATGCACTCTTATTTGTTTTAAAACAGCTCTATATCTTTATTGAAAAAGGTAAGAAGAGTTTTATAACCATCTTTGAAAGAGGTCACCATTTCATTTTGTTTCTCAAAAACTCCTCCTTTTCATGACCATGGCTCACCATAGTCCATTTATTCCCACAACTCCTACCACTTCATTTGGTATAGATGTGTAACCCCATTACCATTTCAATTTCTTTTAAACTTAAAAGCTTTTTCCAAAAACTTGCACATGGTCAAAGTAGGGTCTCCCAGCTGTCCATATCCGAGGACTCGGCTATTCGAATAGTTTTAACCCTCTGCAGAGGTAGCACGCTTTTATCCCACATCCATCCGGCAGCTCATCGTGTCCGCCACGTCTCGCCATACAGGTGTATGCGAAGTAAGCCGCCGACCATAGCCTGTCCTTTGCTCATGCTAGTATAGGATCCTACCGCTACGAAATTATCATCTTTTCCATCGACACCCAGTCCAGATTCCCCGTCGGGAAACCTAAGTGTGAGGACTCGTAGTTCTGCCCGGCGAGCGAACCCTTCAATCCCCCATCCTCAGATGCCAGGACCCAGGTCAGGGGGTAGGTCGCCATGACCATCCCCTCATGGAACGAGGTCATCCTCGTTGTTGAGGAGTCCCATACTAATATGAGCAAATTATATGACTACGCCTGTTTCCCATATGTGGTGGAGGTGGTCGCACAGGGTATTGGATGGTTGACGTAAGTACAAGGACACACTGTGCATTTTTCATAAACATCACCACTTTTCCACTTTTCCAACACAACACCGACATCTCGGCATTCCATAAACTCACAAGACATTTCAAAGGAGTTTTGAATAAACAACATTGTTTTCCCATCCTAAAGTTTTACATAAACTACTACATAGGGTGGCAAAATAATATCCATATACTTTTGAAATGAGTTTTATAAATCTTGCTTTGAGAGTAAAACATGTTATGAAAGTAGATGCATATGTTGGTAGTGCAAGCTCAGGGAATAGCTTGCCTTGCTTGGCAAAGTGATCTTGCTCTTGTTCTTCAACTTCAGCAAACTCTCCTTCCTCGATATATCCGACAACGTTCTCGTCTAATTAATAAACAAACAATGCAACCAATCACTAAGCTATACAAGCAATCATCTCAACACAACAATCATAAACATCACAATTAGCTACTGCACACACAAACCACACAATTTGGTTTTCAAATAAATTGAATTAAACATTATTTAATTAAGTCCAAATTATGGCAGAAACTAGTTATTCATGTTTAATTCCACAACTTGAGTTCTGTTGGTCACAAAAATACAAACTAAAATTCTATGGAAAGCCACTGATGTGTAGAATACAACCCAATTTGAATTGGATCATTTGGAGTTACCAAACTCCCTACACATTGGATTGAATCCAGTAGCTTAATAATCAAGTTTTGGCTACCATTTAAATTCTATTGCTCCAAAAATTAAACCCATTTAGGGGTAACTAAACATGGCTATATGTGAGCTAACAAAATTGGTCCTAACTCATTTGGGTCAACCAATGAACATATTTGTTTGTTTTAGTCCAGAAGGGTTTATCTTAAAGTCAACAATTAATACTGCTTAATTAATTCTACCAAAATTAGGGGAGCTAATACCAGGCAGTACTAAGCTAGCAAAATTGGTTTGGAATTATTTGGACTAACAGAGTATCAGAAACAAACAAGTTTAGATTTTAAACCTTCTGTGGCATTTTCAATAATACTTTTTAACTATTTAATTAAATGGCATGAGACCAATTGTGTTGGTTAAAAAATTTCATAAGCTTTCCAGAACAATTGAGTTTGATTTATTTGGATTCCTAAATCTTTAGATATTGATTTTCTAAGTTGGGTCCAGTATTGAAATTTCCAGAGAAACTGAATTCGAAAATCTAATTGCTCTGGATAATGTGGAGAAATCTGACGGGCGGGGCCCATCCGTCGGTGACTCAGCGCACGCGGAAAAATTAATAAAACCCTGACGAGCGGGGCCCGCTCGTCGGTCTCTCTCTCTCTCTCTTATAACCGAAACGGTAAGCTACCGTTGGATCGCGATCCAACGGCTGCCGTGCGACGCAGCGACGGCGACCACAGAGGGGTGGTGCTGCGGCTCCGGCGACGACGCGGAGGACGGGCGGCTTACCTAGGGGGCTCGGGAGACGGCGGAGATGACGCAGAACGACGGCGGCGGCTCCGGGAGAACTCCTGGCTGAGTGGTGCGTGCTGGGACGGGCTGGTTTGGCGGCGGCGAGCTCCTTCTCCTCCACGGCCGTGCACGGCTCCGGCGAACTGGCTGCGTTGATCCTGTGCACGAAACGTCGAGGAAACACGGCGGGTGAGTGCGAGGTTAATGGTGAGGCAGTTGAGGGCCAGAGGGGAGGAGAAGAGAGGCTAGCACGGTGGCGGCCGTGTCGTCGTCTACCTCGAGCACGACGGACCTGCAGGGGCTCGGGCAGCAGCTGCGGCTGCAGCTGGAGCTTGGCAGCAGCGGCTCCGCCCTCCTGGCGGTGTACGGGGGAGTGGGGAGAGCAAGGGAGGCAGTGGTGGTGTGGTTTGAGCACGGGTTGGGCAGGGGTATATATCGGCGAGCACGGGTCCATGGTGGACGCGGTGCGGGAGAGGTGCAGGGCGTGCAGGGGCGCGTCGTAGGGGCGGCTACAACGATCGAGGTGCTCAGGGGTAGCCGTGGTGTGTGGCGGCGAGCTGGGCGTCGCCAATTTTGGGACGGGGCTCGGAGCAAATGGACGGTGCGGCGTGCACCGGCACGGCCGTCTCGGGCGGGCGCGGCCATGGCGTGGCGCACGGCGGCAACGGGGGTCCCTCCTGGGCGGGAGGTGAGAGCAGAGGAGAGCAAGGTGAAGCGAGGGAGTGAGAGGGGCCAGGGAGTGGATAACCGAGGCGATGCCACGCACGGCAGCCATGCCGACCATGGCGCGGCCGCGCCGGGCTCGGTCCCCTCTGAAGCTCCGCTCCTTTCCCGACCCTCCTCTTCCAAATTTCCGCGCGCAACAGGTTCTGTGGTGCACGGGAGAGGATTTGGGTGAGTCAATTGGTCGAATTAACAGCGAATTCGATCAATTGATCTCCGGGTTGAAGAATTTGAGGAAGAACACGAGCAGTGCAAGCAAGGTGTTCGACGAAATGTTTCAACGAAATTTTATTTTTATTTTCTGGATTTTATTTCCACAAGTGGATCCATATATCCAAATGTAGTTTTGTGGTGCAGTGGTATAATTTAATTGACAAATGTTGCACCACAACTTTGTAATTTGAATTTATTAAAGAAAAGAATTGAAATTTTAAATTTAGATTTTTGGAAATATATTTTGAGAGGGAAAGGATATAGAATAAAAATAAGAGTGATTAAATATCACTCTCCTGACTTTTATTTAAACACAAAAAAATAATTCTCCCACTTTGAGAAATTTAATGTGACACTTGTCACCTGATTTTATGTGTGGTTCTTGTTGATTTTGTTTCTTTTATTTTCTTCATGTCAATCTTTAGAGCAAGCAACACACATTTAGCAAGAAGAAACAACACAAGCAACAATAGGAGATCAATACATATAATTAAGTAAAAGTTTTTTGTTGGCTCTCTTTTCTGGAACTAATAATACTGATTGATAATTTTGGGATGTTACAATCCTTCCCCCCTTAGAATAAATCTCGTCCCGAGATTTGCTAGGCCTGGGTACTAAAGAGGTCTGGAAATTCGCTTCGAAGATAATCTTCGCGTTCCCAAGTTGCTTCTTCTTCAGAGTGGTTAGTCCACTGAACTTTGTAAAACTTGATCGCACGTCTTCGGGTAACACGAACATCTTCTTCGAGAATTTTGAGAGGTCTCTCACGATAAGTCAGGTCTTGGTTCAGGTCGATGGAGAGGTGGTCGATGTTTTTGAAAACATCCGGCTGGTCAGGAACTTTCAGACACTTCCGGAGCAAGGAAATGTGGAAAACATCATGATAATCTCCTAACTCCTGGGGCAATTCCAGCTGATAGATACTTCTCCTCGACGAGAAATGACCTTGAAGGGTCCAATATACCTTGGCGCTAACTTTCCTTTGACATGGAAACGCTGCATTCCTTTGAGGGGTGTCACTCGGAGATAAACATGATCTCCGACACTGAAAGTGAGGTCACGACGCTTGGTGTCAGCATAACTCTTCTGACGGGATTGGGCAGTTTTGAGTCGTTCACGAATAAGCTGAACTTGTTCTTCAGCTTCACGGAGGGTATCTGGTCCGAACAATTTGCCTTCTCCTGTATCGGACCAATTCAGGGGTGTACGACACTTCTTGCCGTAAAGGGCTTCAAAAGGGGCCATTTGCAGACTGGACTGATAACTGTTGTTGTACGAGAATTCTGCAAACGGAAGGCAATCTTCCCACTTGGAACCATAGGATAGAACACATGCACGAAGCATGTCCTCCAATATCTGGTTCACTCGCTCAGTTTGGCCATCGGTCTGGGGATGATAAGCGGTGCTAAACGCTAGCTTGGTTCCGAGGGCTTCATGAAGGGATTTCCAGAATCTTGAGGTGAATTGCGTGCCTCTATCAGATACAATCTTCTTAGGCACACCATGCAGGCTCACTATTCTGGAAATATACAAGTCGGCCAACTGATGTCCCCGATAGGTGGTGTTGACAGGGATGAAATGGGCAACCTTGGTCAGTCGATCAACGATGACCCAGATTGAATCATGGCCTCGGTTGGATCTTGGAAGTCCGGTAATAAAATCCATTCCAATCTCATCCCACTTCCACTCGGGAATTTTCAAAGGTTGAAGCAATCCAGCGGGTCGCTGATGTTCAGCCTTAACTCGCTGGCAGATGTCACACTTGGCTACGAATGAACCAATCTCTCGCTTCATTCCATGCCACCAAAATCTTCCTCGAAGGTCTTGGTACATTTTGGTTCCGCCGGGGTGGATTGAGTAAGGGGTCTCATGGGCCTCCTTCAGGATTAACTCCTTAAGTTCCGTGACATTGGGCACACAGATACGGTCATTGAATTTCAGCACTCCCTCAGCATCTTTGGTAAAACCGGGTGCTTTGCCGAGGGAAATCTTTTTCCTAATTCCCTCTATGCTTTCATGACCTTTTTGGGCTTCTTTGATTTGATCCATCAGGGTTGGGGTTAACTCTAAATTGGCGAGATAACCATGGCTAACAAGCTCTAGTCCAAAATCTTGGAACTCTTCGAACAAGGCTGGCTGTTCGGCTTGGATCAAGGCATTCAGGGTGCAAGGTTTGCGACTAAGGGCATCGGCAACTACATTAGCCTTTCCGGGGTGATAATGGATTCCAATATCATAATCCTTGATTAATTCCATCCATCTCCTCTGTCGCAGGTTCAGATCTTTCTGGGTGAAAATATACTTCAAGCTTTTGTGATCGTATAAACCTCACAGCGATGTCCCGCAAGATAGGGACGCCACTTCTTAAGAGCAAAGACCACAGCAGCTAACTCCAAGTCATGGGTTGGGTAATTCTCTTCATGCGGTCGCAACTGCCGGGACAGGTACGACACAACTTTGCCTTCTTGCATCAGAACGCAACCAAGTCCGAGGCGTGATGCATCGCAATACACGTCGAAACTCTGGGTGACGTCTGGCATGATCAGGATTGGGGCTGAGGTTAGTTCTTCTTCAATTCTTGGAAACTATCCTCACACTTCTGAGTCCATTCAAATTTCTTGTCCTTCTTCAACAGTTGGGTCAGAGGTTTGGCTATACTGGAAAATCCTTCAACAAACTTGCGGTAATAACCGGCAAGTCCGAGAAAGCTTCGGATTTCAAAAACATTGGTTGGGGATAACCAGTCAAGAATGGCTTGTATCTTCTCAGGGTCAACAGAAATTCCTCCAGCGGATACAATATGTCCAAGAAATGCCACTTCACTGAGCCAAAACTCACACTTGCTAAGCTTGGCATACAGCTGGTGCTCTTGGAGGGTCTCCAAAACTAGACGCAGGTGTTCAGCATGTTCTTCTTCAGTCTTGGAATAAATAAGGATGTCATCAAGGAAAACTACCACGAACTTGTCGAGGTACTCCATGAAAATCTTGTTCATGAGATTCATGAAATAGGCTGGGGCATTGGTCAGACCAAAGGACATCACGGTGTATTCAAACAAACCGTAACGAGTGGTGAAGGCGGTCTTGGGAATGTCTGTCTCTCGGATCTTCAACTGATGGTAACCTGTCCGAAGATCGATCTTTGAAAAGACTCGGGCTCCGTTCATTTGATCGAACAGATCCTCGATCTTGGGAAGAGGGTACTTGTTTTTAATGGTCACGTCATTCAGCTTGCGATAATCCACACACAGGCGTGTGGTACCGTCTCTCTTGTCCACAAAAATAATGGGTGATCCCCATGGTGAAGCACTTGGGCGACAAGTCCTTTGCTTAGCATATCAGCCAACTGCTTTTCAACTCCACCAGTTCTTCCGGATTCATCCGATAAGGCTTTTGGGATATGGGAGATGTTCCTGGGATAAGCTCAATTATGAACTCAATATCCCTGTCTGGCGGCATACCAGGCAATTCTTCTGGGAAAACATCCTTGAAAGATGAACAACACGGATCTCATCTAGGGCGGGTCGAGCTATGCTCTCATGGCATCCGGGTCGGTCTGGCTGGTCTCAGATGCATACTCCACTTCAACTCCATCATCAGAAGTGAGAGAAACAGCTCTTCGGGCACAGTCAATACGTCCGTGATACTTGGCTAACCAATCCATTCCAAGAATAACATCTATGCCTTGGTTTCCTAAGATAATTAGGTCGGCTGCAAACCTTCCTCCTCCAATTTCTATGGGGGTTTCGGAACACATCTGGTTGGTTTTGGCTAACAGTCCTGGGGTTTGTACCAACATTGGTTTGGGTAAAAGACTCCCGACTAAACCTCCCTTAGAAACAAACTCTTTGGTAATAAACGAATGGGTAGCACCAGAATCAAACAGAACAGTTGCAGGTACTGAGTTGACAAGAAACGTACCCAGCACAACATCTGGCGCTTCTTCAGCCTCTTCAGCATTGATGTGGTGCAGACGGCCTCTGACAACAGCAGCATTCCCGCGGGGTGCGGCATTCTTGCCATTACCATTTCCATTGCGGCCTTGACCATTGTTCGGCGCAGGTGCATTGGGGCGCTGGACATTCCTCTTAGGATTGGGGCATTCCTGGAGTAGTGTCCTTTGTTGCCACATTCAAAGCAGACAACATTGGCGTTGGGGTTGAAGTTGTTGAAGTTTCCTCTGGGACGGTTATTGTCATTGGGGCGGTTGAAGTTGTTCGGGCGGTTAGGGAAATTGGGCGTGGAGCTTGGGGTGGACGATAGGCAGGCCTGGGTTCTGCTGAAAGATACGAGGTTTCTGGCTGCTCGAACCTTCCTGAGCATTCATCCTCCTCTTGCGACCTTCATACATAGACTTGCGCTTGGTCTCCAGCTGGATGGCTTTGTCCACAAGTGACTCCAGATCACGGAAGTCATGGATAACCAAGCACACTGCAGTTCATCATGAAGCCCTCAGAAACGTTCCATCTTCTTCTCTTCTTGTCGGTGTCATCGGGCATACCGAGATAAGTCGGTAAACTCGTCAAGATAGCCGACCACATCTCTACTTCCCTGCCTCAGCTTGCGGAATTCATCCTTCTTCCTATCAATGAGTCCACCAGAATATGCTTCTTGCGAACTTCTCTGAACTCAGCCCAGTTGATGACATGCAGCTGCTGGAGAGCCTTGGTAGTTCCCACCAAGCTCTTGCAGGTCCAGCAGATAGTGGGTTGCATACAGCACTTTTCATTTCTCCCACAGCAGCAACTTCCAGATTGTTCGATGGTAAGCCAATCATCGGCTTCCAGTGGGTGAAGTCCCTTGGAGAAGGTGGGTGGGTTGGTTTTCTGGAAATCGCCTAAGGTGATCGCTGGTTCTCATTGCCATTGCATTACCACCATTGTTGTTGTTGTTGTTATTATTGTTGTTGTTGTAAGCGCTGCAGTTGTTGTAGGGCAGTGAGATGAGCCTGGCGCTCCTGCCGGGCATTCTCACGTTCCTCCATGATAAGCGCGAGAAGTTGGGCGGGGTTGGGTCCGGTGGTGGTGGTGCTGATCCTGATCCTCCGTATTGTCGCGACGGGGCGGCATCCTGAAGCACACCGGGTATAAGAGACAAGGCAAGAAAAGTTCGACTAAGGGAAAAGATGATCTCTCAAGTGGTTGATTAATTCTAAGATTTATATGAAAATAGTTCACACAGATTTAACAAGACAAACATACTTATTTTCACAAACAACACATCAAGGAGTTCACATCAACACAAGCTTACAACCTCAAGCTTACAACATCACCTTACATCTAGGATACATAACATCTGGTTTCCAAAAGAACCACTACTACTACTCGACTAGCTATAGGGGGTCAACCTAATCCTGCGGTAGTGATCAAGTCACTCGCCTACTGAGGTGGAACCTCCAGCTCTAACACGTCAGCATCTGACTGGTAGGCTGGCTCCTCGGGATCCTCCTCCTCGTCCTCGAGAACTGGCTCGAGTGGCTCCTCCTCCTCGTCAACTAACTCCTCCTCATCATCCTCCTCCTCACAGTCCATCTCCTCCACGAAGTCATCATCGTCACTGAGGAAAGCGTTGTTCTCCTTGCGGAGATCCTCGCCCTCCTCCTCCATCTCGTCAGTATGGTGCTCTAGATCCTCAATCAGCTGTCCTGCTCTGCCACCTTCTTGCGGAGCTTCACGATGTCCTCCTCAGCTGGGCCCTCTTCCGAGAAGAGCGACCTTCTCCTCTCAGCTTCTCCTCACTCTCGCGAAGCTCAACGAGCGACTCGCGGTCAAAGTGAAGCTGAATCCTAGTGCGCAACAGATCATCCTGAGTGCACTGAAGTAAGATCTCCATGTCCATGATGTAGCTCCCAAACATCGGGTGGTAAGGTGAAGGAGTAGGGTGTCCATCGCAGTTGCGCCTCCCGTAGAACCGGAAACGGGAGTCTACTAACTCCGCCTTGTGCTCCTCACAAAGTCGGGCTAGCATCCTCTGTGTAGCAGTACAGAGACCATCAACCCAGGTGGCCTCCTTGGTGGTGAAGACGAGCGTCCGGGAACTGGGAGACTTGATGTTCCTGCGAACTGACGACTGATGAGCCAGCTCAGCCTTCCGACACCGTGAACATCAATCTGAGCTCCCTCAAACTCTGGAGCGGGGCGACCTAACAGCTTGGTCAACTCGAACAAGTCCTCTCAAACGTCAGCTTGCTGTCCTTCTCCAGCTGAACGAACTCGGTCCAGTGGAGTGCCATCTACAATTTTTAAGCAAAATTTTAAGTTAGTTAGTGACAGTGTACAAAATTTTAATGTAGTGGGCAACAAGTGAGTCAAATTTTAACTTAATGAGAGGTGTACAAAATTTTAGGGATACCAAGGAAAATGTAATATTTAATGGAGTAAAATTTTGCATAAGTAAGAGGATTGGAGATAAGCAGTTTTCAAAATACTTCATTCCTTTCTTCTTTAGAAATTCATCTTTTGTAACATTTGACAAACGACCATGCTAACTAAGGTTTCCTAAAGTCAGGATGGCTCTGATACCAAGTCTGTGGGGACCCCGGACTAGCTGTCCGAAATACCCGATTATGCTTAACACAACGATCCCGTGATCAGTCTGTCGTTGCACATAATCCGAATTGGATACCAAAGTTTACATCCATTACAGTACCGAATAAAAGTCTTCATAAATGGTCATTTAGACCAAGTTCTTACATAGGTGCCTTCATGGGCCAAACCAAAATATATCAGCGGAAGCTACGGCGTAGTAGACATCATATTCTAATGATGACAACCCGACAGGCAGCTGACTTGTGGAGATCCTTAGTTGGCGTAGAAGTCGCCATATTCCTGCTCGGCGTAGTGCTCCTCCTTGTAGTCCTCGTAGTCTGGCTAGGACAATAGCCAGGGACGAAACCAATATGAGTACATTTGAATGTACTCGCAAACTACCCCAACATGAGTATGCACTCTTATTTGTTTTAAAACATCTCTATATCTTTATTGAAAAAGGTAAGAAGAGTTTTATAACCATCTTTGAAAGAAGTCACCATTTCATTTTGTTTCTCAAAAACTCCTCCTTTTCATGACCATGGCTCACCATAGTCCATTTATTCCCACAACTCCTACCACTTCATTTGGTATAGATGTGTAACCCCATCACCATTTCAATTTCTTTTAAACTTAAAAGCTTTTCCAAAAACTTGCACATGGTCAAAGTAGGGTCTCCCAGCTGTCCATATCCGAGGACTCGGCTATTCGAATAGTTTTAACCCTCTGCAGAGGTAGCACGCTTTTATCCCACATCCATCCGGCAGCTCATCGTGTCCGCCACGTCTCGCCATACAGGTGTATGCGAAGTAAGCCGCCGACCATAGCCTGTCCTTTGCTCATGCTAGTATAGGATCCTACCGCTACGAAATTATCATCTTTCCATCGACACCCAGTCCAGATTCCCCGTCGGGAAACCTAAGTGTGAGGACTCGTAGTTCTGCCCGGCGAGCGAACCCTTCAATCCCCCATCCTCAGATGCCAGGACCCAGGTCAGGGGGTAGGTCGCCATGACCATCCCCTCATGGAACGAGGTCATCCTCGTTGTTGAGGAGTCCCATACTAATATGAGCAAATTATATGACTACGCCTTTTCCCATATGTGGTGGAGGTGGTCGCACAGGGTATTGGATGGTTGACGTAAGTACAAGGACACACTGTGCATTTTTCATAAACATCACCACTTTTCCACTTTTCCAACACAACACCGACATCTCGGCATTCCATAAACTCACAAGACATTTCAAAGGAGTTTTGAATAAACAACATTGTTTTCCCATCCTAAAGTTTTACATAAACTACTACATAGGGTGGCAAAATAATATCCATATACTTTTGAAATGAGTTTTATAAATCTTGCTTTGAGAGTAAAACATGTTATGAAAGTAGATGCATATGTTGGTAGTGCAAGCTCAGGAATAGCTTGCCTTGCTTGGCAAAGTGATCTTGCTCTTGTTCTTCAACTTCAGCAAACTCTCCTTCCTCGATATATCCGACAACGTTCTCGTCTAATTAATAAACAAACAATGCAACCAATCACTAAGCTATACAAGCAATCATCTCAACACAACAATCATAAACATCACAATTAGCTACTGCACACACAAACCACACAATTTGGTTTTCAAATAAATTGAATTAAACATTATTTAATTAAGTCCAAATTATGGCAGAAACTAGTTATTCATGTTTAATTCCACAACTTGAGTTCTGTTGGTCACAAAAATACAAACTAAAATTCTATGGAAAGCCACTGATGTGTAGAATACAACCCAATTTGAATTGGATCATTTGGAGTTACCAAACTCCCTACACATTGGATTGAATCCAGTAGCTTAATAATCAAGTTTTGCTACCATTTAAATTCTATTGCTCCAAAAATTAAACCCTTTTAGGGGTAACTAAACATGGCTATATGTGAGCTAACAAAATTGGTCCTAACTCATTTGGGTCAACCAATGAACATATTTGTTTGTTTTAGTCCAGAAGGGTTTATCTTAAAGTCAACAATTAATACTGCTTAATTAATTCTACCAAAATTAGGGGAGCTAATACCAGGCAGTACTAAGCTAGCAAAATTGGTTTGGAATTATTTGGACTAACAGAGTATCAGAAACAAACAAGTTTAGATTTTAAACCTTCTGTGGCATTTTCAATAATACTTTTTAACTATTTAATTAAATGGCATGAGACCAATTGTGTTGGTTAAAAAATTTCATAAGCTTTCCAGAACAATTGAGTTTGATTTATTTGGATTCCTAAATCTTTAGATATTGATTTTCTAAGTTGGGTCCAGTATTGAAATTTCCAGAGAAACTGAATTCGAAAATCTAATTGCTCTGGATAATGTGGAGAAATCTGACGGGCGGGGCCCATCCGTCGGTGACTCAGCGCACGCGGAAAAATTAATAAAACCCTGACGAGCGGGGCCCGCTCGTCGGTCTCTCTCTCTCTCTCTTATAACCGAAACGGTAAGCTACCGTTGGATCGCGATCCAACGGCTGCCGTGCGACGCAGCGACGGCGACCACAGAGGGGTGGTGCTGCGGCTCCGGCGACGACGCGGAGGACGGGCGGCTTACCTAGGGGGCTCGGGAGACGGCGGAGATGACGCAGAACGACGGCGGCGGCTCCGGGAGAACTCCTGGCTGAGTGGTGCGTGCTGGGACGGGCTGGTTTGGCGGCGGCGAGCTCCTTCTCCTCCACGGCCGTGCACGGCTCCGGCGAACTGGCTGCGTTGATCCTGTGCACGAAACGTCGAGGAAACACGGCGGGTGAGTGCGAGGTTAATGGTGAGGCAGTTGAGGGCCAGAGGGGAGGAGAAGAGAGGCTAGCACGGTGGCGGCCGTGTCGTCGTCTACCTCGAGCACGACGGACCTGCAGGGGCTCGGGCAGCAGCTGCGGCTGCAGCTGGAGCTTGGCAGCAGCGGCTCCGCCCTCCTGGCGGTGTACGGGGGAGTGGGGAGAGCAAGGGAGGCAGTGGTGGTGTGGTTTGAGCACGGGTTGGGCAGGGGTATATATCGGCGAGCACGGGTCCATGGTGGACGCGGTGCGGGAGAGGTGCAGGGCGTGCAGGGGCGTCGTAGGGGCGGCTACAACGATCGAGGTGCTCAGGGGTAGCCGTGGTGTGTGGCGGCGAGCTGGGCGTCGCCAATTTTGGGACGGGGCTCGGAGCAAATGGACGGTGCGGCGTGCACCGGCACGGCCGTCTCGGGCGGGCGCGGCCATGGCGTGGCGCACGGCGGCAACGGGGTCCCTCCTGGGCGGGAGGTGAGAGCAGAGGAGAGCAAGGTGAAGCGAGGGAGTGAGAGGGGCCAGGGAGTGGGATAACCGAGGCGATGCCACGCACGGCAGCCATGCCGACCATGGCGCGGCCGCGCCGGGCTCGGTCCCCTCTGAAGCTCCGCTCCTTTCCCGACCCTCCTCCTCTTCCAATTTCCGCGCGCAACAGGTTCTGTGGTGCACGGAGAGGATTTGGGTGAGTCAATTGGTCGAATTAACAGCGAATTCGATCAATTGATCTCCGGGTTGAAGAATTTGAGGAAGAACACGAGCAGTGCAAGCAAGGTGTTCGACGAAATGTTCAACGAAATTTTATTTTTATTTCTGGATTTTATTTCCACAAGTGGATCCATATATCCAAATGTAGTTTTTGTGGTGCAGTGGTATAATTTAATTGACAAATGTTGCACCACAACTTTGTAATTTGAATTTATTAAAGAAAAGAATTGAAATTTTAAATTTAGATTTTTGGAAATATATTTTGAGAGGGAAAGGATATAGAATAAAAATAAGAGTGATTAAATATCACTCTCCTGACTTTTATTTAAACACAAAAAAAATAATTTCTCCCACTTTGAGAATTTAATGTGACACTTGTCACCCGATTTTATGTGTGGTTCTTGTTGATTTTGTTTCTTTATTTGCTTCATGTCAATTTAGAGCAAGCAACACATTTAGCAAGAAGAAACAACACAAGCAACAATAGGAGATCAATACATATAATTAAGTAAAAGTTTTTTGTTGGCTCTCTTTTCTGGAACTAATAATACTGATTGATAA